>VUQR01036049.1:0-17013 GCA_015108515.1 Hemichromis elongatus
GGCAGTCACACACCTATTTATAGTCTGCTTTATCAGACCCGAAACTAACAGCACTGTTTGGCACCTCATCCCACATGTGTTTCACAAGTATCTGTTATTATGGCAGGAAATGTCACATATGTGTGTTTAGCAAAAGCAAAAAGTACTTAGATATTAATTCTCATGTAAGATCTAATACACTGTGTTCAACTTCAGGGATTTCAGTTTGTCCTAAAGAATAAACCAGGACCTTTCACAAAATGAAAATACATAACTTTAAACTCACTTGTGACCTTTAAATCTTCACTGATCAGTCCTTACCTTTACATCTAACCTGTTTTCTTCCTCTCCTGTCTGTCTTCCTACATCTTCCTCCACTCAAGTTATCTCTCTCTGTCTTTTCTCTCCTTGGTAACATAGCCGCTGGACTTTTAGCTAGCAACACACTGTGGGACAAACTGAACGTAAACATTTTGTGTGTTTGCTGATTTAAAAATATCTGCCAGCTAAAAAAAAAAAACCTCATTCCCTTCATGCGTCCTCCGTGGCGCTAGCTAGATTCTGAAGTACCGCGAACACAACATCCGGACACACCTGCTGTCCTTCCGGCCCACTTTAATCCCCCCCCCCTCCCCCCCCACGAAAAATTAATAAATAAATAATCAGGTAAAGTACAGATACCTGAAAATTCTACTTAAGTACAGTATTTGCAAGTATTTGTACGTCATTTCTTCTCTGACTATTTAGTCAGCTTTGTACACAGGTGTCAGCTTCACAAGTTCATGTACGCCTTGGTGCCTTATTTTGGTTATTTCTCTCTACTAGTGCATCTATAACACATCATATTTAAACTGCAGTCAAAATATAGCTAACAGTGTGAAGCGTATTACATTGATGTCTAAAGCAATAATGCCATTCTGGTTTAATATTTGAAATTTTACAGAACATGAGTCACTGACATTCTGTTTGTTTCCCTCAGCTGTATGTGTCGGGTATTTTAATAGACATTAACAAATACCTGCGGTGGCAGGCAGGATGTAAAGGTGAGAGTAATGTGTGCTAGCACAGCTGCGGTATCTCACTGACGCAGGATGACACAGAAAGCAATTTGTCACTAAACACACAAGTAAAATGATTCTTAAATGCTAAATATTATATTTAATGTAGGTTCTTTATGAGGGATCTCTTACACATTATTTAATTGTTGTTTGTGTTAATATAATATCTATATATGCCATCACAAGAAGGTTTGTTTTGTCTTCCAGCACAGTCCCAAGCGTATGGAGCTGATACCAGGATATGTGCCACTACACAGGGAGGACTGACCAGGACTAAAGGAGAGCACCACCGCAGCAGGAGTACCCGTATCTGCTCACTTTTGCAAGACAGAACAGAAGCTGCTGAACAGTCAGAAACAAAGTAATAGTAACAAATCTGAGCTTCTCTTGGTAGGCACTAAATCAACATTATCCAGAACCAACAGTTTCTCTATTACTATGAATAACTTTCTGGTTTCCATTTCCTCCTCTGTAAAAAGTCTGGGTGTCATCATCGACAGTACTCTATCTTTCAATTGACACATTAATAATATCACTTGGTCTGCATATTTTCAATTGCGCAACATTAACCGTCTCAGTCCTTTTCTCGCTCCACATGCTACTGCCATTCTTGTTCACAGCCTTGTTACTTCCCGGATTGATTACTGTAATTCACTTCTTTATGGTCTTGCTCAAAAATCCATCCACAAGCTCCAACGCGTCCAGAACTCTGCTGCCCGTATTACCTCCAGGACTCCTTCTATCCACCACTTCACTCCTGTTCTACAGCACAGCTTCATTGGCTCCCGGTCAAATATCGCATCAATTTCCAAACACGTTTGTACACATTTAAAGCTATCCATCATCTATCACCTCCATATCTCTCTGATTTGGTTCAGATCACCATTCCATCTCGGTGTCTCCGATCTTCTTCTTCTCTCTCTCTCTGTTCCCTCCCGGCGTCTTGCCACCATGGGGAGCAGGGCTTTCAGCTGCTCTGCTCCCCGACTCTGGAATTCCCTACCTCCTGATTTAAGAAATATCCCTTGTTTCTTTCTCTTTAAATCTAGGCTCAAAACTCACTTGTTCAAAATAGCTTATCCCAAATAGCCTCTCCACCCTGCTATTTTAAATTTGTTTTTGTCTTATACTTTTATGATTATGTAAACGGCTTGCTTTTATGTTGATTTTACTACTCTGCTGTGTACAGTGTCCTTGAGTGCTCTGAAAGGTGCTTTCAAATTAAATGTATTATTATTATTATTAAAGTGTATGAGCTTGGCGCGACGTTCCAGTGATGTTTAGTGTCAGAGAATGCCATAACTGACACTTCTGCAAATGAGGCTGTTCCCCTGGCCCTAAATGGTTGGACTTTTTCAGTCATCCAACCCCAATTATAAATAAGGGTTATAATAACAATAGCTCTTATGGAGAAACTGGTTTGATTGACAATGTCAACAAAAACAAACCTAATAACACAAGTTATCAAAGATCCTCGAAGTATGAATATTTTTACTACTACGACAGCAGAAAAAGTACCTCCCGCTACCAGTGATGAGTAATGCAGGGATTGGATGTAGGAGGAGTTAATACTGTAAATTTCAGAGAGTGCCAGTGGGGAAAGTATGCAAAACTAGCTAGTAATGTAGATGTATGCTTTCAGTGTTGCTGGTCTTAAAAAGGCTCGTACTTAAGACTACAAATCTGCTAGTTCTTGTCTTGATCTCACTTGTGCTTCTTAGCCTTGAATGCAGTGCTCAAAGGAAGGCTCATTTGAATGTCTGCATGCATGAGGAACTGATTTGTCCATGTTCATGTTGACTCTGTCATGATTATGATGATATCAATATGGGAATTTGACGTATTTGTTCAAAGGTGCGATTTCAGATTATGCTAATGATGAATACAACAATACAGTCTTGTGTCTCTATTTTAAGGTGGTATCTAATTTGCATGTTTTTGCTTTAATTTGTATCATAATTGCTATATTTCCTTATTTTTTTGCAAACTATTGCTTAAAAATGTTCAAGGGGGAATTTTCAAGGGGGGGAAACTGATGGTGTAGAAGTCTCAAAAGCTCTAAAAACATTTGTATCAGATATGATACACTTGTTGTCCATCTGTCAATGGAATGGCTAATATTTAGGAGTGGGAACCAGAGAGTACATAAAGGAGATACATGCTAACACAATGCTATCATGAGATCAGTGCCAGTGATAAAGATCTCTACCATGATACAGTGTTTTGACATGTACAATATACTACAGTACAATAATCAAATACATCAGTGATTTTATATAAATTAGGAAGAAGCTGTTATGTTTCGAGCAGAGCTTTGCATATTTCTGGTCCTTTGTAATGCATTTTAATACAATAAAATGAATGAATTTGATGTGAAAGTAGAAAGTTAACTGTTCCTCAGTGTGCCGAAGCATTCCTGTTTCAACTTTTCTTTTACTTCTACACAGATTTGAGTTTTTGTGTGCGTGTGTTTATTCAGCGGTGCAAACAGGGGTCTCAGCTTCACAAATTAAAGTTCATGTAAGCTGTTTTGCCTCATTTTAGTTATTTCTCTCTACTGCTGCATCTTTAACACATCATAACATAAAATATAGCTAACAATGCAGGCCATCTTTGATGATCTAGTTCAGAGCTTTAGACTTTCCAAGATGGCTAGATTGTTGCTGGGCTGAGATGTCTAAATTGTAACAACAATACTATTTAGTTGCAAATTTTGCAATAAATTAGTCACTGATACCATGTTTGTTGCCCTTAGCTGACTGTGTCAGAGGTTTTCATCGACTTTATTGGTATTTGTGAGAGTAATGTGTGCTAGCACAGCTGCACTAACCTCACTGACACAGAATCAGACAGAAAGCTTTTTTCACCAAACACACAATTAAAGGACTCTAAAATGCTAATTATTACATTCATTTAATGCAGTTTCTTTATGAGTGATGTATCTTATGATGTTAGAAGGAAAGCTTTGATTTCAATTTTCTTCAATAAAATGTAACACTTTTTGCTTTTTTATAGATGATTTTACGTGGTTTGATTTTTGGAAGGTTTTTCTTCTACAGTAACGCCTTCTAAACATTGCACAGGTAATCACCAACCACCACCAAGCATTTATTTAATGTTCTTTAGGTTACACAGAAGTATACAACTTTGAGTTCACATTACACTGCTTACATTGCTAAACTAACAGCACCACAATCTTTCTGACTTAGTGTAGACTGAAGCATTAAATTGGGACCAATGTGGCAGAAAAGTAACAACTAGATTTGTGCAACTTTGCGCGTCAGCAGAGAATACAAAATCCAGCTAAAATCCATTTTCCAATTGCACATCACATTATATATAATCTTATTCCATTCTTATTTATGATGCAAACTATGCTTAAATTAGAAAACACAGCTATGATTCAACAGGCCATCAATCTTTTTCCTTAAGAAAGTTTGGTATAAAAGTGACTGGAACCCAACCCTAATAAAACACATTTACAATTCATTTAATAAAACCAAAGCCTTTTACATTTGGATGCAAGCAATTAGATCTACCGATATGTTGTAAATGTCAGTCATACCTTGCATCTTGACCTCCTGCTGGCTTTCTTTCCTTCTCCTCACAGATATCTTCAAGTGCCAGCGCCCTCTCATGGATAACTTGGAAAAATGCAACAATTCCTTATATTCCTTAACCACGCTGTATGATTGATAGGTCTAACCCTCATAAATATTCAGAGCCTCCATACATTCATGAGGATAACTCTTCAGTTTAGTATTAGTCTCACCTCAATGAAAACTAAATTCATTTTTCTTTCTCTCTTTTTTTTTTTTTTTAAATAATGACTGCTCTTACGTCTACCTGATGCCAGGTGTGGGATTTTGTGACCTACTGTAGTGATGTTACCACTTCATAACATTGACCCATATCTTCTCCACCCATAACAGCCGAACTGCTAAAACAGCCATGACACAGTCTAAACTGAGCTAAATTTAACTCCTCCTATGCTCTTCCAAAAGAATAGATGACCTTAAACCATATAGGTGGTGGAACGATGTAACATTTACAGCATCACTGCATGAGTGTAGATTTAAGTATAACCTCACATATACTCTTAAATGCCATGACACTGACACAGGGAATGTATTTCTGCAGTGTGGTTGCAGAAATGAGTACATCGGCATTGAGCGCACAGAGAAACACTCACCTCAAAAACCCAACAGTAGAAAGCTTCCGTGCTAGAAAGTGAGAGGAATTCACCATAACATATGCAGTTACATTAATGTCCTTCATTTAGTCTTATTTCCACATTGTTTTCCAGATTCTTTTGAGTTTAACAAAGTACTTATATATTTCACCAGCATTTTTGTTTGTTGATGATGGAAATGAAACTATGTGGAAGAGTCAACAAATCACTTTTTTAATTAAAAATGGAAAGAAACAAAGAGGAATCGTATCATATTCACTTGCCATAGTTTTTAAGATTAGTTGTTCAAAGATCTTCATGTTGTAGCTACAGGTATTTTCCACATAATTTTCATTATGAAAATAAATTATAATGATCGTTACAGACCACATTCAACTGCAGTGGAAAATGCATTAACACCCTCAGACCACCGTTGATGAGAGTGGAGAAGTGCAACACTAGTGAGCTGTTGTGGGAGGAAATTGTTCTACTACTTTCCAGACGTGTGCGTATCTGTGGGTGCCTCACACCTTGCTGCAAGCGGAATAAATGAACGTTGAATGTGTCGGTGGTCTTTAAAAGGGTTTGCAGAGCAGTGCAAAAGTCAAATCTGTTTCAGCTACGGCCACACGATGAAGGGACTTAAAATTATCTCGCTTTTGCTTGGAGCTATCATGATATCCACAGTCGCTGCTCAAGGTAATGCCTGGACCCTTCTATGGATGAATATTTAGTTTGTTTTTGCACGATTTCATTATAGATTTGGATCATGCCGATGATAACGCTGGAATCTTTTGTCTTCATTTCAAGGTGGAATTTCAAGTTGTTGTCAGAAGCTTTCGAATACCCAAGTCCATCGAGACCTGCTGAAGAGTTACTACGTACAGCAGCTGCCGTCATGTCCTATAGCCGCAGTGGTGTAAGTCAGAAAAATTATCCAATATTAAAGTATCTTTAAGTTTTTTTAAATGTTGAGCCCAAATTGTTCATGTATATTCTTCCTTTGCTGACTGTTAATTTTATCTTTTGTGATTTTCAACAGATTCAACACAATTAGTGGCAGGAGAATCTGCTCGGATGCTACGAGAACATGGACGTGGACCAGCATGGCCTATCTCGATGGAAAAAACTGGCAAAAAAAAAATAGCAAAGGAAAGAAATAGTGACACAATATCTCCGTTCACCCAAAATTATTAATACTATTTAAACTACAGATTTTGCCACCGACCTTGAATATTTGCTTATTTTTCTACCTTTTATATAACTTTCATGACGTTAATATAATATTGAATGTCTTCATTGGATATCTGCATGTAAATATGTAAATACATTTTTTATAATCATTGGATGAAATTGGATAATAAAAGCTGTCACACTCAAATGGCTATATTGTAGTGACTGTATTTTTTTTAAAGATTACTATTCCGTCTAGGTGCGTCCAGCGAGAAAAGCTAAGCCTCTATATCTGATGTCTTTTTATGTCTCACCTTCATGAGAATACGTCAAAACCAAAACGTTCCTTTAGTAAGACGGCTAAGTCAATGAGGAACATCACTCTCAGTACTAATGTTCAATAGTTCTTAAATGGAGAAGCGATACAAAAAAATCCCACATCTAAAAGGTCTGCCAAAGTATCTCACCCAGGTCTAAAACAGTTATAGTTTAAGGCCTTTACTAAAATAGAGACAGAAACCAAACTGGAAGGGTTCCGAAACATCATTTAAGATGTTGCCTGAGTGAAAGTAGGCATTCTCTTCAATGGTTTAATAATGCCCACCTTTATTATACATTTAGCAATGGGATTTTCAATGATGGAATAACAGATAATAAGCACTTTACTATTAATATGGTTGGGGAAATTTTAAATGAATTCTAACGGAAGGAGGCTTTACAAACCACAAGACTCGATGTTCGAAACAAGACCGAAGTGAAGATGTTCGGCCACAATGCACAACGGGATGTTAGGCAAAAACCAAACTAAGCACATGAACGCAAACACCTCACACCAACTGTCAAGTACAGGGGGAGGAGGGGTGGTGATTTGGGCTTGTTCTGCAGCCACAGCACCTGGGCACCTTGCAGTCACTGAGTCAACCATGAACTCCTGTGTAAACGAAAGTATTCTCAAGTCAGATGTGAGACTATCTGTCCGACAGCCAAAGCTATCCCGAAATTTGGTCAGGCAGCAGTATAACGATCCCAAGCACAGGCGCAAATGTACAAGGAATGGCTAAAAGAAATAAGCAATCAAAGTGTTGCAGTGGCCTAGTCAAGGTCCAGACCTCAACCTGACCAAAACGCTGTGGTGGGATAATTACGCATGACTGAATACCCACAAACCTCACTGAAGTGAATCAATACTGTAAAGGAGAGTGGTCCAAAGTTCCTCCACAATGACAGAAAATAATCCCTTTAAGTTATTGCTGTTAGGGTGGCTCTGCAAGCCACTTAATCACACAGTGCACTTTGTGTTGCCCATGTTTTGGTTAAATAAATAATGACACAGTATAAAATGTCATGTGTTGTTCGTCTGAGGCTGTATATACCCACAGTTAAGGCCTGCGTAGGCCTAGACAATTTTTTAAACGTTCTGATACAGAAAACTTTAGGACTGTTGACTGCAGTACTTTCTTTTTTACCGTGACTTTGCACCCAAATGCTCCTCCTTGTCTATCAGTACTGTTCACAGAGTGCAGACAGGGAGGACTCAGAGTAAATGGATTAAATGAATGCCTCTTATGGAAGAATTTAGATGAATAAAAATGTAGGTTTTCAGTGTGTTTCTCAATATGAAAGCAAGAGTGGGCATCGTCCAGCCAATGGTTTTCAGTTTAAGCATATCGGCCAACCAACGGACCAGATGAATCATAATTAAAACCACAAATAAAACATCAAACCAGACACTTTTTTGTTAATCCAAAGTCTTAATCTTCTCACGATCCAGGCTGAGTCATTTACATCGTCAGCTTAATCATTTTTGCTTCTTTAGTGGTCACTTTGTTCCATGTCCCTTACCAAGATGTGGTGGGCTTCGGGCAGGCCAGGTGGAAGTTTCAGGGGCTTTACTTTGCATGTTTCCTCCATTTTGGTGTTTTAACACAATGAGGTGTGATTAAAAAAAAAACAAAAAACTATTAAAAACCGCGTTTACTATGTGTGGGTAGAAAGAGAAAGTACAGCTCTGTCTCAGTGTGTTAGAGCTGGGGGAGGTCTGAGGGGCTGAGAGTGGAGAGCGTTTGAGGTCGATGAGACATTTACTCGCGCTAAAGAGTAATGGGTTTTTCCCAGCCCTGAACCCACCTTAGTAGTCCACCATTGTTGCTATTTGCATGACTGAGCTGTTAAACATTTAAGAGCAAACCCTAAACTACAAATTGAGGCCTAGTTAAACTAAAGCGTGACGTAAACGTTGCAAAAAACCACTGATGCCGAGGCTTTTGCTTTCAGTTGTCACATTCATGTGCCGTCAAGTCAGAAAGTACTGTGCACGGTTCAGTTTACAGTAGGCTTCAGAAAAATCTCTGTGAAGTTTTTAGTCTTTTTATACTGTATTGCATTATTTTTCACACTTTTTCATGAAACTGCGATTGCTTGTGTGGGTGCATGCATGTGCAGTAGGAAGGTGACAATGAATATCTTCCTATGCCTCAGTGACTCAAATATAGTCACATGTTGCACAGAGCCAAAGGAACGATGGTGAGGTCGCACTTTCCTCCTTGTGGGTCTACCACAACATGCATATCTAGTGCAGAATACTGGAGGATATATAGCAGTATGTATTTATGCAGTCAAAAATACATAAGATTATATGAAGAAAATAGTCCTATCGTTAACCTGGGCCCACTTATTTTATCACTTTTAATAACAAATGCAAGTCAAGTTTATTTTTCCATGGACATGATTCCTGAGTCACCTTTATGTCCCCGAGTCTACAAACCACTTCCTGAAATGGGTTTTAACCTACATTAGGTGTTAAAGTCTTAGGCCAGATCAATGCTGCTTTAAATGTAGAATCATTTTAGGGTTCATTTGCCCAAAGATGTCACCTTTTATCAATGGATTTGATTCAATTCTTTTTAATGCCTCATTACATGCTTTGTGGAGGTAGATGACAAATATAGGAATGACTCAAAACTGCTGTAAGACCAAAAACAGTGAGTTCAAGGATGCTGATACCTCCTATTTATTTATATCCACATTCATCTCTAACCTTTCATATGGCACGCGCAGTATCTTTTTTTCTAATGTTGAGGCAATAATATGACAAAGTATTCCTATAAATACACACGCCCTCGACTTGTGCGTCTGTGTCAGCTATTTCATATTGCACGGACAACTTTTTGTAAAACCGTGCATAATGTTCTTAGAAGAGAGGAAATAGCCCCTATATTAGCCTTCTGCTAAATTAGACCCCGCAAGCGTAGACTCATACAGATCCCACCTGCTCAAGTGTATTCAGGATGTGGTGGTGAACGTGGTATCGCAGGCCCCCAGTTTCAGAGAAAACCAAACTCGGCCCTGAAACATAAATGCAAAAATATCACAGGAATATGACCTATGTTTAAAAAAAAATTGCCCCAGCACAATTAAACTTTTAAAACCCGTATGCTCATGCTGAAAGCAACAACACCTACTGTGAATGTTCTATCTCATGTTGTTCTTACTCATGGAAAAAACTAGTCTTCTATTAACAAACAGTCATTAGGGGAAAAAGTTACATATTAACATATAATATACAACTAATATAATGCATTTTTACATCCTATAATACTTGTATTTTGGGTTTCTGTGCACTAATGCTCGTGATTTTTAAAGTTGTTTTTGTGGCATTTCATGTGCGTCACAGTAATCAGGCCGAAAAGAAAAAAAAAAAACCCATAAAGATTGTGAAATTGATAATTCTCAAATGAAATTACTAGCTATAACATTAGCTTATCTAAAATTTTCTGACGTACGTGAGTAGCAAATGTCACCGGTTATCATGGTGATCAGTCAGAGATGTGTCTGTTCTGCTGCATGCCCATAACATTAGACTGTCTGCTTGAACCTGACTTGTGCGTTAAAATAGAAAGAAAAAACACTGCAGGGTTTATATAACAGGTTTTTTTTATACCATATGTGAGCCTCTTTGCTATTTTAGCTGCAAAAGAGCTGTAAGTCAACTTTATATCAGAACAAGCTGTTAAGCCAGACCATGTGATATGCCATTTTCTTTCAAATGACCATGCAATCTCCATAGTAGAAACATATAAGGTCATTGCATATTAATTTTATAAATACAGTGAAAGAAATATCAGTTAGAACTTTAGATAAGATTTACGCTGTACTTTGCAATTATTAAGGTGAGGCAACTGAGCTAGTTAAGGTGATTAGGACAGTGATTAGCAGCATATTATTAAGGCGGTACTACTCTATGCCTGCTTGATTGGTCGAGCAGCATGTTGGATGGCATGCTAGCTAATTTAACATCTGGTTAGCTGTTTGTTAATTGTTAGCACACTACACTGAACTGCTAGCTGACGCTATTGTCTGGTAATATTACAGCAACGACCGAAAAGAAAAGTGAAGAGACTTCTTAGTAAAGCTGCGCTGAGGGTATTGGCAAAGGCAAAGTGATAAAGATCAAAACCACACATACCACCTTCCCTTAACCCCTAGACTGGCATTGAAACTATCACTCAACTTTTAGTATAGGTTACTGGTACAAGGTTTATTTGTCAGCTGGCACAAGTCTGTTTACCATGCCCTGGTGAAGTAAATGATGCACTTTCCAGATTGTTATCAGTGTTTAGCTGTATATCTATACTGGCTTCCGCCCTGCACATTGGTTATTTCCATTTTTGCGCATAAATAATGAGACCTAGTAAGAACAAGAGTTCCCAGGAACATACTTGACTAAATGTGATGCAGATTTTTTTACATTTTACAACAAACGCAACATTTGCTGAAAAGTAACTTTAATTGATAGTGGGAGAGCTTCAAATATATGCATTTTTAAAACAAACACATTTATGACAATGAAACATGATAAACTTAAATGTATATATATATATTACTTATGTAGATACAGTATGCCTTTTTTTTTAAACTCTTGATGAAATATAGCAAGTGCAGTAAAGCTAAGTAGAGTGGCATTTGCTGATTTTAGTAACTTTTAATTGTTTTGGGATTTCTCTGACACATTTTCACTGGTCCTTGTTCCTCCCTCCGGCCTGTCCTCTGGCATTGTGACATTATTCTGAGGGATCTTTTCTGATGTTGGGGAGGCAGTGGATGTTACTGGTGTGGATGTTGCTATTGGTCTGGATGTTGATGATGCGGATCCTGTCGGTGTCATGTTACTTGTGAATCCTTTGTCAGGTTCTCCTTGGTTCTCCTTGTCCACCTTCTCAATTGCTTTTTTTGTCCAGTCAGCGTCTGGGTTGGCACAGATTGTCTTTCCGAGTACGGTCAGTAACCTGTAATTATTGGTTGGCAGTTAGGGGCATTGTAATACTTTTTAACATTATTTATATATACTGGTAGGTGCAAAATTTAGAGGCCTCACAGCAAGCTGGCATGTTCTCTCATGTTCTGGGTCCTGTGTCTAGATAGGTGGTCTGCACCTATCTAGACACAGGACACTCTGATAAAAGAGATCCTTGATCTCAAAAGTTTCACTCATTGCTTTTAATAAAAAACTATTTTCACCTCTATTGCGTCTGGTGGCATGCAGTTATCTTGTTCATGTTCAAATATCTCCAATCTCAATAAACAGTAAATTTGCTTATCAAACATTTTTTCCTGCAGCATCTCTTTACAGAGCGTGTTTCTGAAACTCGAAGGCCTACCTGTGAACATGTTTTCTAAGAATTTCCTTCAGTTCAAAGAGGTTTCAGTGAGAACTGCTGACAGGTTTTTCGATTGTTAGGAATGGCATGACTACTAAATTCCCAACTATTTAATTGTTGTAGTGGTGAAAATCATAGACTGACACAGTCAAACATGTAGAAGCAAACCTCTCTGAATGACTGGATATCACCACAGGAAAATGTGTTTTTATTATATATCATTTATTTTTCGTTTTATTGTTATTTTAAAATAGTTGGATGGAGTGTATAAACTTTATTAATTTATATCTATTTCTTTTTTTAAGTGCTGACGACAGTGAGGTTAAGGTTTGTCTCAGCTGACTGAACGAGAAGCTGGGTACACCAAGGAGAGGTCAGCTGATCATCCGAGGTCAACACAGAGGGAGACAGGCATCCATTCACACTCACATAGTTTACAGTCATTTTTAATCTAACAAGCATGGTTTTGGAAGTAATGTGAAATATAAAAAACTCAACACAGAGCCAGCCAGCAGTTTACAACCAAGAACCTTGTTGTGCCCATCTCTGTGTCACTGTGCTGCCTGTTACCTAAGAAGCAAACACCTAAAAAGAGCCCAGCTGGCCAACAGCTTTGAACCCAGAACCTTCATGATACACATCTTTTATCAATATTCATAAAATGCAAGTTAAAAAACAATCTGATGTTTTTTATGAACACTTACTGTACGGCTTTGATGAGACAGGTATCTTCAGACTGAATGGTGTAAGTCACAATTCGATTAAGTGGGACTCTGACTTTGGACCACGAGACACAACAGCTTTTCACAGGTTCATAACCTGAAAGAGTCACACAGAGAAAGTCACATTAATTTTACCTTGAAAATTAATGTGACTTTAGTTTTGGACCGCGCGACACAACAGCTTTTTACGCTTATAGGGGCTGAAAATATTACAAATAGAGAAAGTTGTACTAATTTTATCCTGAAAAACATAAATTAAATGAAGAGTTGTTTTTTCTTTGTTTTTTTGTTTTTTTGTTACTCACTTGCATAGACTGAGCTTATCCAGGGGAAACAAAGAAGTGTGGCTATCACCAGGCTGGACTGCATCTTCACGATTCCACCTTAGGTTGGACCATCACAAGTCGAGCCTTGATCCTGTCGGTGCAAAACTTTACAGCCTGTATCAGAGAAATCCTCAGAGTTACTTGGTACAAGCCAGAAAAGGGAACCACAGGCTACCCATAATGCAACAGACAGAGCAGTAGCATCAAAGCTACAACCACACATAAATGATCATTACTACATGTACCTACTGACATAGAGATACTTATCACTTAAGCCACAGTTGACACATGCTACAAGTTTTAAAAAATTTAATCAGGACTGTAAACATTTCTCAAAGTCAGTCAGCGAGTTATTATCAGTGACTGAATTTGCTATCAACAACAAAAAATAAATGTAAAAGATATTCCTAACTAAGCTTTGGTTAATGGCCCTGCGCACCCATAACAAACCTCATCATGACTTTTGGCCTCTTATCATTGAATGGGTGGATAAATTGCTGTTTAGTGGACTTGATCACATTAGCATATAGAATCATGTGAACAGACATTTCTATTACAGTTATACAGATTTCAAATGAAAAGGTTCACTGACATGCAATTCCATGTTTTAAATGTTGAGAATTAAGAAAACATTGATATTTCCCCCTTTATAAAGTACTGTGAACACGTCACAACTTACTCACATCAGAATGATTTCCAACACGAGCACAAAACAAAATAATGTGGATCCGTTCATGGGTGCTGTGCATGTTTCTTTCACTTTCACAGTAAGTGAAAACACAAGTGAAGTTGTAGCTTTTGATGACAAAGATTACGGTTTTCTCTAAACTAGAACAACCACGAAGAAAGAGTAAACACTGTATTGGGGAGCAGGAAGGAAGTGGTACACAAGTAAGACTAGGCATTAGAAGTGTGTGCAGGAGGCAATACATGGAAGTCCTAGAGATTTAAAGCAGCATTTCATGAACCAGCCACTGAGATTTACGGTACAACTGACTCAGTTTCAAACAGCAACTAACAAGAAATGGGATATGAGTGAAATTTAAAAGGAAAGGAAGGAAAGGAAATTCGCAGAAAAGTTCAGGTCAATGGACATAGTCCACAGAAAAACCATGCTGAACTCTCATATTGAAGCTGGTTTGAAAAGAGAAGAAGACAGCAGAGAACTAATACATTCACTGTATACCTGGACCCTGATGCATCTAAGGAAGCACATCATTATTACTAGCTCCCAATTATACCAAAAATAAACACCTGATTGACTCTCCACCTACTCTCAGGGTGGAAATACTGGCTTCATGCCCTTGATGACTTCACTCAACAACAGCAAATCCCACGGCACACAAATGTCTGACATCCCAAACATCCTGCCATTAAAATCAGTGAAGACTTGGCTGGTGCAAGCATTCACGGAGCACAAACATCTTACAAATGCACATACTGGAGAACACATCCACCTAACAAAAGCACACAACCTGGCTGCTGATGCACACTAATACACGTACACATTTCCCCACAGCCAATATCCCAGACTCATCATTATCGTCCCCGTAGCAACCTGTTTGTCAGAGGAGAAATGCCTCACTGGATTATTCACTCCTCTCTTATTCATTAGCTGTTGTCCTGGGCAGCAGCCAAGGCTGTTGGTTGGCCGACAGCGTAGCTGATAGGAATTAGTCTCCTGATAAAGCAAGAGAGTGGAACGTAGCGTTGCAGGAAATTGCAATCAATACCGACTCTCATATCCTCATCCAATATCGACTGCAAATGGGAATGAGAAGCACACTGTCATGCCCCTATACATTGACATGGGGGCCTACTTAAGAACGTATTTACACGTGAAGCACGGTGAAGCTGCATTAATTGCAGTGGTTGTTTCAGAAGCCATACAAATTAAAGACGAAGGAAGCCAAAAAGCCTCAAACCGCTGCTTTCTCATCATACTGTGTAGACCTAGTTCACACCTAGTCATGAGTCATGCACGGTCGTGCCCTCTTTGTACTTTTCTGTGCCAGTTTCTTGAAGTGTGTGTGGGATAAGACCGGGGTGAAAAATAGAGTTTTCCCACATGACACAGATCAGTGGTTAGTGTACAGTTCAGAGCACCTACAGGCAAAGACAGTTTGAGTGGCATAATGGAAATGGCACCAGTAATTAAAGAAGTGTGTCATCAGATGCGTATTTTTGGCTGTGTCTCCTCTCTTTGTTTGATGAAGAATCGACTCCAGATAGATCAAGGTTTAATTTTAATCTCCCCCGCCCAACACTGAGGACTTATATTAATCAGTTTGGGAAAGATTTTAATTTTTGCGGCATTATTGTGATCAAACAGACATCTTTCCATTTATCTCAAGCACAAATAAGAAAAAAACTGCAGGGGAGCTCCTATAAAGGCCACAAATGGTGGTAACAAAGAACTATAGGTCTGGGTTTGGAGCCTAAAAGATGATGTTGCCTCAGCTACACAAGCAGAATGGCTGTCTGGGGAAGGGCGGTTGTAAAGAGCAGTGCACTTCAAGTCAGTGTTGGGAAAAGCAAAGATGTTTTTGATATGTAACAGTGGAGCCATACGTGGAGCCATACCGATCAATACCCCGACCTTTCTCAGACTGATTGCACGATGCTCTGCTTTGGCCCCGACACCAGCGCCCACCAGAGGTCCATCAACCATCAGCCATTGTTATTGTCTGGTCCAGATATATGTAAGACCAGCTCTCCTGTTGACTTTTACCTTGGGACTCATAGTACTGTATATGTTCTTATGCTCTTTTCATTGTTCTCCCCCTGTGTCTTCTTTTTAAACACACACACATACTCACGTGCACAAAAACAGACACTATTTGACAAAACTTATTAAAAAGGATATAAATGTCTGAATTAAAACTAGTGACAGATTGATCCCCAGCAAATGGGGGTCTCTGACCTATTCCCCGGGCCCTTTATACATGGATATTGTATATTTCTGTTCAGTGCCAGGGGACGAACAGAAATCCCACTTGGAATTGAGAAATGTCATTTACTTTCCAATTAATACTCCAATTAACAAAGCAATTCCCAATTCATTTCCTGAAAACCGGTGAGGTTGAAATGAAACTGACCCCATGCCCGGTATCAATCTCCCTGCTATTGACCCGTTCACATAAAGCTTCAATTGTGGATCAACCGTCCATTTACAGAAAGCGTCAATAATCGACTTAAACTGGGGGCTGTATTACCATAGACATTAGCATAGACATTGCCCCCGTGGCTCTGGGGTGATTTCAATGTCTGTGAGAGCGGTTGACCCGCCCCGTGGCTCTGGCTCACGGTCCAGGGGACGCAGGAGCGCAAAGTCTAATCAATAAGCGCTTTAATTATAGGAGCCCTCGGCTCGCAGTTCTTCACGGTTGGGAGACGCGCAATGCCACAGCTGATCCAGCATGATCATTTCAGATGGAGTGGGTTTTCATCGCTTGAGTAACCTGTCTCTTTTGGCCAGTGCTATTATAGACAGCAAATTGTCCACTCCTCTTCATAGATTTGGTAAAATGGGCCCATTAGTCTAGAGGGGGAGGTGCTCTTTTTGTTTTTTTGGTGGTGTTAATCAGGAATGGGTGAACACTGTTTTTAAAGTCTAAGAATCTTTATTTTTTTGTTGATGTGATTGTAAAGTATTATATGAACATCCAGAGAGGACAACATCAGCATTGCTATTCATTCTTCATGTTACTTTGTAAATCTTCCAGAGGAGCCCAGTGGGAAGTTGTGGAGAATAAAGAAAAGAGAAAAGATAACATTATATTACATGTGGCTTTTAAATGTAAAATGAATAGATGTGATATGAAATTGTACTCTTCAGCGGATGTAGAATCATTTTTTTGTAGAAGTTGGTTCAGTTTTCATTCCACACCTTTCCTTAAGATGAGAAGAAACCCCAAGATTAATCCA
>VUQR01036049.1:17033-27192 GCA_015108515.1 Hemichromis elongatus
AAAGAAAAGAGAAAAGATAACATTATATTACATGTGGCTTTTAAATGTAAAATGAATAGATGTGATATAAAATTGTACTCTTCAGCGGATGTAGAATCATTTTTTTGTTTTCATTCCACACCTTTCCTTAAGATGAGAAAAAAAACCCAAGATTAATCCAGATAAGATACATTTTTATAATATTTGAGGTACACCAATAAAATATTGTGGGACTTTTGAAAGTTTTAAAAGATTTAAAATATATTTTCACCCTGAATTCTTCACATCCTACCTTGTTGTCATCTTGTAATTATAATTCCCCATAATTATTTGTCTTTGCAGTACTCCATCTAATTCTTAACTTTTCCCAAAGATGAGAAAATCAAACGTGCTATGATGAGCCATCAGCGACACAGCTTTTCTTCTCAGCTTTAACTGAACTTAAATGAGTCAGCACAGATCTTACTCTGCAGTCATCTTTTTCTTACGTCGAAGCTCCTCCATAGGAAACACACACTGATGTACTGATCTGATGTGTGATCTGCTTTTCTACTTGTGAGCGTTCATGCTGGTGCACTAGATGGCGTGCTTTCTCTTCAGTGAGTAAATGAAAGCGAGCACTTGACAGGCTCTGAGAGAGTCATCCAAATTTAGCCCAGTAGACTAGAGTGGCAAAAAATACAGCCACTGCAACCCTTAGGCTATAGCTGACATTATTCTCCTCTTCAGTATAGCGTCAGGCCAAAAGATGTCAGCCGGCCCGGAATAATTTAGACTTCCCATTCTAAACATCACAAATAAAGTCGAGCGGTTTGCTGTGCTTGAAAAACCGATGCAGTTCGCAGACAGCTGATGAATCGACTGACTGATTTTTTTGTATCTGGTCGTCAGACATTTGTCTCCCTTTGGCAGTGGCATTTCAGATGAGGTTGTGTCTGAGAAACATTATTAGAGGCAGATCAAAGAGCACAAGTCGCTTTTAGACCACCAAAGCTCATTCATAGCTCACTGCATCAAGGTCTCCCCCCTCTCTGCATCCTCTCTTTATTTATATGCTTTGATCATACAGTCCATATCACCCTCTTGCTTCTTCTGAAGTCTTTTAGGGAACATGCGTTAGATATCTGTCTGTCAAGCACATGCCCCTTGATTGCCATAATCCCCTTCACCGCCATATTTTGTCTTCCTGCCCACGTAGACCCCCCACCCTTCAGAACTTTCTTCTCTTGGCCCCCCTCTTCCCCTGTCACACCCCGCCATTTGTTCCGCTGTTGGGTTAAGCAGGGTCATATCAAAGCTTTAATCCTTAAACGTGTGTGTATGTGTGTGTGTGTATGTGTGTGTGTGTCAGTAAGTCTGCGCGTGCACAAGGGAAGCCCGGTCCCTCCTGCTTGAGCTAGATTATTTCAAGTTCCTGACCTCTGGGTGGTGAGAGGGGCTGATGTTTGGAAACACAGGCACTTGTCTTTGTCTCTTGAACCCAGCGGGAGAGCTCAGCTAGGGGCCTTTCTTGTCAGGCGAGTCCACGGATGCGCTCGGCCTGCTCCGGAGCTGCCGGTCTGTCCTCTGATCCTCGCCTCTGCCATCTTAATATTAATATGCCATGAATAAGCAGACAGCTGGTTGAGCAGGCAAACACTCCCTGGACACACGCTCCAGCACACACACACACACACACACGCACAAAACAACAGGACGAGTTTGGCTTCTGAGCAAAAACATTGATCCTCACTGTGAGTCAATCTGGCCCCAATAGCCATTCAAGTGTATCAGCTTGATCTGATGTTTCCCGATAAAAGAAATTCCTCCCAGGGTATGAGTACGTGTGCGAGTGTGTGTGTGTAAGGGATATTGATTGCTGAGCGACATGGCAGTATAGATCCCAAGCAGCTGCTAAGAGTTTAAATGAGGCCTGCAGCATATCATTAAATCACTATGATAATGTCTAAGGAGACACCAGCAAAGCGTTTCTCTTTTTTGGCCTCTAAACAAGAGCCAATTTGTGCGAGTATTGCACTTATGCTTGCATTATCACCTTTGACTCACACTTCAAATACGTCCATACAAGAGGTTAGACGTTGTTAGGCCAGAGCTGTGGAACCTCTGCTGATTAGGATACAATAGCCTTAACCTTATAGGTGCAGAGGTTCAGCATACTCTGACCTCCATGTCAGTTTCACTCCTGCCTTTACCCAGAGATTAATGCACACAAACAAAAAACTTTCCTCAAAGTCTTCACAGACTCTGCGGTGGTTCGGGGGATCTTTTTCCTCCACAGGATCGATATAGATTCTTTGCTTTCTTTTCATGTTTTTCCTCTTAGCTGTTCTTCTTAAAGTGCTGCTTTGCCAGATATGTAAATGAAGCTCACTCTCTGCACGTTACAAGGACTGCTATTTAGTCGGTGAAAACTATTGAATGGAGCGAGAAAACTCAGAGAAAACAAAGCAGGTGAATGAGGCTACCTTGAAGAATCTTTTACAAAAACGTTGCGCTGTAATCGTTACAGCTTTAGTTATTGCCATCGCTATCACAGTTTTTAACCTTGTCATTTTGATGCAGCTGGGTTTGCTGCTTTACAGTAAATAAATCTAGTATATGTACCATGATTTGATGACAACTTACCCAGTAGTGGACCCATTTCTGGCAAAGTTTTTGGAAGGTCAAAATTGTCCGACTCACATTCCAGTCTTCGCATCCAATAAATGCAGGTTATGAATATGTTTGTGATGTGATACACTGCTCAGTATGTGTTCCTCTTATACCATATGGAGTGAGCGTGTTAATGCCTTAATTAGAAAAAGAACAGTGAAAAGAGACAGAGTGAGGATGACATGTGACAAATGTACTCAGTCAGATTTAATTTTCAGTTAGGTCTAGCTGATATCTCCATAGTGCTGCAGAACATTAACACTGAAAAGCAATGACCTTCCACTTAATACAACGTTAAATGTGACTGTAGTAATTCCAGTGAAAAGATTCAAGGCCACTACTGCACTTCCATCAATGAGAGGCAAGTCTTTGTGCTTCGCTTTCCATTAACTTTGACCATTCAGGGCAGATTTCTACACAAGCTTGCACTGAGGAGTTTCCACACACACACACTTCCGGATGGCAGAGGTGCTGTGGTTATAAGCCGTGCTACCACAGGTAATGCGATCACGGCGCAGGCGGAATGATGTGTTTATATCATCAAGGGGGAGGCACGATGGAGGGAGGATGATGAAGAGTGGCAAAACGGAGGGAGGAGGGGAGGACAGGCACGACACTGAAAAGCAGTGCGACGATTGAACCACTGAACGTATAACGGGCAGGAAGAGGTGAGAACTTGCAAAAGGAACGTATTCAGGAGGAAGCGTGGAAAAATGGGGAAATGGGTGATAAATGGTGAAAAAGACAGAAGACGGAGAAGGCGAGGGTGTCTCCCTGTCAATCAGATTAACAGAGAATTGCTTTGACCTGAAACCTGGCGGATCACGTTCGCTCACACATATACACATTCGCAAATGCACTCGGAATGGTTTCCACACAGCTGTATGGAGATAAATGTGTCTCACTCGCATCCAGTCTGGTGTTAAGTGCATGTATTAGGGCGTATCAGCATTCATGTATGTGGGTGTGTGCGCATATGTGTGTGTGTGTGTGTTGGCGCGCACGTGTTTCTCAGTGTAAGTAAGTGAATGAGTAATGAGTGAGTGATGGATGGACGATAATGCACATTTGCCCTCTCTCACGAGGGCTCGAAGTGCTTAGATGTCTAGCCCGGCTCGCACATACACTCACACAAAAATGGTGTTAGATAAGACTTCTTTCCCACTTATTCAGCGTATAGAATACATGAATCACTTCCCCACACTCCTTCCCTTTTATGCTTACCTTTCACTACATTTATTTCCTCGCATGTCCCTTATCTTAAACCTCTGTGTCTCCCTCTCCCCCTATGTGTCTGTCTCACCCTTCTCTGCTTCTTAGTAATGGAGCTAATTTGTTTAGCACACGAAGAGTGTCTGTCCATTAGTGTAGGCCTAGGGAGATGGTGACAAATCACACCAGCATGTGCCTCTGCTCTGTGTTCATTACAGCGAATGGGAAAAATGTGAAACACCTCATACTTCATAAGAAAACATGTATTTACCTTTATTTACTTTGAAATATAATATCGTTTTTTGTTTTTTTTTCTGAAAGGGTATCAGCCAGTCAGAGCTCTTTGTTTTCTTGTGCGCGAATCAAACAGAGAGACTTTCTGTACATCTGCACTTCACGTTATTGGATTAAGTCAGAGCAGCAGGAAGGTTTCTGTGCTACCTGTAATACAATAATATTATGTACTCTGCTACTGTTGCTGCTTACTGCCATTAAATGGGCAAAATGATTAATGTGGCTTTAACACCTGGGAGACACCAGGCTGCCGAGCATATTTACTCTTCACTTGTAGACATTTCTCCCTGCTTCAGTCATTTGATTCAAGCACCATTCAGTTTGTTGTGCAGTCTGAAATATTTAAATCATATGAATGGATAAATATAATAATATATAAAAAGGAACACTTTGAAAACACATCAGATCTCACTGCGAACAAAAAAAAATCATGCTTGATATCTAAACTGATGTGGACTGGGTAATGTGTTAGGAACGAAAGGATGTCATAACATTTAATGGAAATGAAAATGATCAACCTACAGAGGGCTGAATTTAAAGACACTCTAAAAATGAGAGTGAAAAACTGAAGTAGCGGCCTGACATTTCATTGCAGCAACTCAGAATAGCACTCAATAGTTTGTATGGCACCCAGGTGGTTGTTTACATGCCTGACAACATCGAGGAATGCTCCTGATGAGACGATGGACGGTGTCCTTTGAGCTCTCCCCCCAGACCTGGACCAGGTCATCACTGAGCTCCTAGAGCTCTACGTTGCAACGTGGCAGCGTTGTGTGGACTGAAACATAATGTCCAGAGGTGTTCTATTGGATTTAGGTCAGACGAGCGCGGGGTGGGGTTGAGTAAGTGGTATCAGGTCGTTCATCCTCCAGCTAATGCCTGCATGCTCTCACCACATGAGGTCGGGCATTGTCGTGCACAAAGAGGAACCCAGGACACACTGCACCAGTGTAGGGTCTGATAATGTTCAAGGATTTTGTTCTAAACCTAGTGGCAGTCAAGGTGCCTTTACCTAGCTTGTAGAGGTCTGTGTGTCTTTCCGTAGATATGCCTCCCCAGACCATCAGTGACCGACCATTAAACCGGTCACACTGAACAATGTTGCAGGCATAACCCTCTCCAGACTTCTGCTCTCATCAAGGAAAAGCAGTGGGCACTAATGCCAGACTCGCCATTCTGGTGTTCTATGATAAATACTAATCAGGCTTCATGGTACTGGGCTGGGAGCACAGGGCCCACTAGAGGACTTGGGCCCTCGGGCCACCCTCATGAAGTCTGTTTCTGATTTTTGGAGTTGAACTACCGATGTAACCTCTGTAGGGTCCAGGTATTGCCTCATGTTACTATTCCCTCGCTGGGCCCACGTCCTCATTTTAGGTTTGGCAGCATTTTTAGTAGATAAAGGGCAAATCAAGAATTGAGCTGCGGTTTGGGGAAGGCCTCAATGGGGACTGGGGGCGGCTCCCGGCCTGGCAGATGTACTTCACTTCTCATAGACTAATAAGTAGTGAAGAAGTGAAAGAATTGAAAAAAGGGTAAGGAGGGTGGGATATGAAAACGAGATCAAGCAGCTTGTAGAACTGGGGGGGTCATAAATAGATAAGACCTGGAAGGGTCAAGAACAAAAATATGGAATGAGGAATAACATTAGCAAAACAAGTAAATTTAAATGCTTCACAGACCAGTTACAACCTACAACAACACCTATAAAACAAATGATTTCATAATTAATAGTCATTATATCAGCAAATGGTCTTTTTCACAGCAGAAATTTCAGTCTGTTCTTCGACCAAGGTGGGTGAAATTAAATCATTTTAGTTCACTTGATGACAGCTTGGTCTCTTATCACAAGCAAAAGCCTCCTAGCGTACGTCAGAGCTGACATGATGACAGTGAGGGGGCAAGAAGGGACGATGTAATGAGTTGTTTTTAATCGTGTTACATTAACTTAACCTTTTCAGTGTGTTAGGTCCAAATAAATAAGTATGTTTACTTGTATTTTACTTTATTTAGTCTTTATGATAATGAAATAATAATGTTTGTGAGCACACAAATTAACAAATTACTCCGACATTCCCGTCACACATTGCTGTGCCAAGGACAAGTTTCTGACCGGAGAACTTCTGAATATGATTACAAGCATAGAAATTATTACAAACAAAAAGCACACGGAAACTCGGGCAAGAAGGATCGGGTAATTGTGCTTCATGAGATGGTTAAAAACTGGATGGGAGCTTGTTGCAAAAAGATAATATTAAGTACACACAATGTCTCCATGCACGCACACACAACTGTTTCATAAATGTCCAAATGCTGGCCACAAAGAAAAATAGCCCAACCCAAGACAAATAATATCAATGAGAGTGAAATACATCTGCTGTTTATGAGTCCAGAATCTTTATGGTCCAGGAAATAAAATCGTACCATCAGAGGCAGCTCTGGTTCAAACAATAGTGTACAAAATAGTAACTCATCGAGGGATCGGCCACTATAAAGGTCCAGAAAGCTACTGGCAGCTTTTACGAGTGATATATAATGTATGTATCACAGTGAAGTCCAAATTTCTTCATATTCAGCTTGATATCAAACACTGCACTCATATCTGGCACTAAGGAAGCAAGAGGAGCTTCGAATTGGGCGTCTCTACCTCTTCTCCTGCCAAGACACTGTCACTGTTTGGGGACGCTCCAATGCATCATGCTGACTCCATTCTACCTTTTATCCATTCATTTCCCTTTCCATTAGCACTATTAAAATGATGTGACATTGGCTGAAGCCAGTAACAAAAACGCTCTGGCTCATTCCCTTTTTGTTTTTTTTTATCATATTCAAGATAACGTAAGCGACACGAAGACAGATTTTCTTTTATTCAGCGAGAAAATGTTTTGGAGGAAATGTTTTTGCTGGCAAATCTGCATGTTTTCTCATCACTGGCTAATAGGTCAGCACCAGTGGGAATGTGATACAGGCAGGCAAGGTCAGTTTTCATTGATTGTTTAATCAGTCCTTTGTTTGAGAAGGACGCGATTAAGATGGCAAGACACTGACTGCTTTCCCCCAGCAGGCTTACAGTACATATACTTTCTAAGCCATGTGCCAAACAACATTCACTTTGCCTACGACTGAGCACTATTTTATGTGTGTTTGTCGGTGTGTGTGTGTGTGTATCCCAAACAGTTTGGTTGCGAGCAGCCCAAATAAATCAAGTACAAATAAAGCCCAGATGACGAGATATTTGGCAGAGTGTGAACAGTATCCTCCTCGCTCTGCCCTTCTATTTGTTTGTCTGTCTGCTTGTTTGCCTCTCTGTCTGCAAAGCTGGCGTCAGTCTCAAGGAGATCCTCCTTCTCCTTCCTGCTCCCTTTTTCTGGGCAGAGCTGATGGACACCAGCAGATTTTTCTCCCTGAATAGCTGTTTTTATCTCTTTCTCCCTCCCTCTGTCCCACTGTCTTCCCCTCCCTCAATCTCTCTCGCTGAATGGCTGTCTGGCCCGAGTTAAAGGATTTTTTCCTTTTTTTTTTCTTAGATGTTGCTGAAACCTGATATTGAGATATTTTGGCACACTATTTATGAACATATATATTTAGGCTTAGTGACCAGAATAGAAATCCCTCCTGGTTGTGTTAGTGTTAATGCCTGAACTAGAGGATACCACAGCAGATGCCAGAGTGAGATATGGAAGTGTATATATCCTGGTTTAGGGAGATTGGATGTGTTTTTGCAGATAGGGACCTCATGCGCTACTGGGTGGGGGATGCTGAAGGGGCTCTCAGCTTCGCGTATGCAACCGAGACAGGGCGACAGACAGGGGCAGGGAAGGCTTTGTGCACCAGCCCTTTCCCACACTCCCTTTCACCTTTTGTTGTATGGCAACACCAGAGCTCACTGACATGACGAATCGCTTTGCCTTCTCCACTGAGATGGTGGCAGTATCTGAAAGTAAGAATGGAGTGAGATGAATTGATGTGTGAGTGCAGATATATAGTTGTGCGTGTGGGTGGGTTGGAGAGGTGTCCTTTAATCTCAATACCTGAAGTTGCCAAGGTTTCCCATCCCTTGTCCTCCAAATCTCCCTGTTTGTCACCAGGGTGAGGCAGAAAACTCAATGCTTCAAGCTCTGCATGGGCAGATTCCTCAGTGGATGAGCCAGACGCAGCCACACACGCACATGCTCATATGCGCACACATGCCTCTGCCCAAATGCCAGCACCAAGCTGTTGCCCGAAAAGCGTTCAGCCTGTCACAATAGAGACATTACCACATGAGTGAGTGGCTTTGAATAGGGCTAAGGGTGTGTGTATATAGAGAGTGTGGAGGGTGAGCGGGGGAGTTCCTGGCAAGGCAGACGACCCTGCCATCACCTCTGCCCCCTTGTCAAACAAGCAATCGCCGCCAATGACACATGCATGCAGCACGCACTCCCGCTTCGCTGCCTTTTGTGCTAGTCCAAGTCTGTAACTTCTCTCAGTTTTATCAGAAAGGGAGCGCTCCAACAATGTGTTAATTTGTTTGTAAGGAAACAGCACAGAAATAAGTTGGCTGGTTAGTGGATCACTGTAGTGAATAGCTGACCCAGTCAGGCTAATCAGGGTGAAGGGTTAGAATCTAGAGGTCAAAAGAGAAAGGAAAATGAATGAAAGAAGGATCCCACTGCAAATAAATTACAGGCTGGGAAGAAATCCGTACTTCCTTGTGGAAATGCATGTGAAGTTAGGAGGGTGAAAGGGTGTCAGAAGACGGAGACGGATGCAGATAGAGTCGTGAGCATAAAGGCCTAAAGAAACACATGACAACATTTCAAACATTTGTTAGACTAGTGTCAGTGGAATGTCGCCGCATGTGTTAGCGTGTGTGTATGTGTGTGTGTCCTCAGCATGTCATTATGCAAAACCAGAGTCTTCCACAAAGCATGCAAGATGGGTGTGTGTTTGGGTGCATGCGTGTGTGCTTGTCTGCGGTAGAGGGGGGTGACATGGGTTTGAGGGGCTGTGTCACTCCGTCGCAGCGGGAATTCATGACAGCACTGTTTTGTCAGCACATGGATGACTGCAGCATCATGACAGCAGAAGAAGAAGGAGAAGTGGAAGAAAAGCACGGGGATGGAGTGAGTAGAAGGAGGGGAAGATTTTTTCTTCTTCTTCTCCTCCTTCCCACACTCAATAAGGAAATTAGGTCATCCAAGTAAAACCATTGCAAGGAACAAATCATCATCATAATTGGAGCCTTAACAAATGTGTGGAGGTGGTGGATTCACACACACACACACAAACGAGAAAAAACACAAAAGCCAAAACACAATTGCAAAGCCGCACACATGGCTGGGAGGAGGTAAAACAGAATTTCAGCATAAATCAGGGTATGTTTGACAGTTTTATAGCTCTTTCAGGAGCCTCATTTGGGATAGAAGCGTGATAGAAGAACGTTACCCATGGCAAATATAATTGTGGTCATGATCCTTCAATAAATCAGGGGACCGTTACATCACATTTGCCTTGAGGCTCCAAAGGGGGGGGAAAAATCCCAGCGCATCAGGTGACCTACAAGTCACCTGAGATTGCTTTAGTTTTTCTCACTGGGAATTCAAAGAGGGAAACGTGCCAAGAATATGTACACAGATATGCTATTTAAGGAACAGTTAGTCTTTTTTGGGGGAAGTGTGGTAAACGGCTTTCTTTGTAAAAGGGTTACATGAGAATACCGATGCCACTCTGCTTTCTGAAATGTAACCAACATCACTGGCTCAGCACAAAGCCCAAATGTAAGGAAAAACTCAAGCCTTCCTCTGCCCAACCCTAATCCATAATTATTAGGAAGTTTTATATTCTGAAAGCTCACATAACAAAGTTAGGTTGATATAAATGGGAGTGCCATCATTCTTATACCTCTTAGCAATAAACTAAATAAGCATTTTTCTTGTGACACTGCATTTAGTAGTTCCAGTTAACCCCTATTACCAATAATATGAATTGAATGGCTCAAATTAATAACAGGTCTTATTTAACTCTTAGTAACTTTAGCTTT
>VUQR01036049.1:44681-61272 GCA_015108515.1 Hemichromis elongatus
GCTGAAGTCCATATTAGAAAGGTTGCTGAAACCATAAAAACTTTGCAGAATTGTAATAAATGAGCAGAAATAATGAAAAAGCAACACAGTCAGGTGAAAAAAGCTGCACAACCTGAAGTTTTGTCATCCTGAACCACCTGCTGAAATGTTGCCATGGGTGAGATTCAAACCGGGTTTTCCTGCTCTGTGAATGGCTGCTTATCTCACTGAGCCAATGCAAGGCTGAAGCCAGGAGCTAAATCTGTGATCACAATTGTGAAGTTGTCCATTCATTTTAATGGGGGAAAAAATTAAATATTTCAAAAAGTATAAAAGTTATGAGCATCAAAAGATATAGCCGACATTGGCAGAAATGGCAGAATTCTTTTAAATGCCTTGTGGCATTCACACAATTATGGTAAACTGTCATAATTGATAGCAGTAATTTTATTTAAAGCCTCTGCCTCACACCACTTTTCATCCCACTTTATACTTATCCACTTAAGCACTAAGCAAATGAGCTTGAACATAACTCATGGTCGCTTTTTATTATTATGTTTGTTGTTTTAACTGGTTTTCAGTTTTTTTTGTAGCTCAGTTTTCTAAATTTGTTTGGTTGAGAAAAACTTTTAACGCAGGCTATCGGCCAAATTGCTATTTTAAACATTTTAGCCCAAAGTTTTACAGTTGCTGAATCTTTACTTTTCTTTTTCATTGTGATAGTCCCTGGAGTAAAAAAAAGATGCATTTACCTCACCGCCTATCCTCAGGGAAACCACTACGTCAGCACTGTTTAAGTCTTCACACTAGCTCCTGGCACAGTTTGGCCTTCCACTGGAAGTTTATTCCTACAAGATCCAATAAAGCTCAACATTTCTTGTGCAATTTCTGCACACGTCGAATCACGGACTGTATCTCTATTTGTAAAGCTGCAAAAAAATCTATTTAATTTTCAGCTGGTGGCATTCAACATAAAAAAAAAAGGAGTATAGAGACCAACAAGGGCTGCCAATCGTGCTGGCAAAAGTGCTGTTTGTTTATGATGATTCTGCATATGTCTGAAAACGAATGTCTTAAAGATTTACTAACTTGTGTAGAAGAAGAAATAGAGAACGATAAGAGACTCCGGGAGGAGAGAAAATGTGCAAGGGTGGTGAGAATGCCTTGTGTTTTATATCAGGGGGATTATCTAGTTGACCTTTGAGCTTTAAACCTGAGGATTATTCTCAGTAAGAGGCAATTCCCACCAATATCAGGCCAACGTCTACCTGAATTAGTCCAAAATCACACTTGACCCTCACGGGTCACGCTTAATCCGAGCCGTGCAGGGCCGGATGTGGCTGAGACTGAGTAGAGCGACCCATTTCTGTCACCACAAAGCAGTGAGGGACACAAAACAGATATGTCTTAATGATGTTTGAAAATGGGAGGCCCAACTGCCTCTCGGCTTCCCCCAGAGGCTCCCCAGGCCTCACTGGTCCCCTGCCATTTTTTCTCAACTTTTTATCCCCCTACCCTGTCATTTGTCTTTTCTTTTTTTTTCTCTCCCCCTCGCTTAAGCCAGAGCTTATTGCAGAGTTTGGCGTCCAATTATGTCCTCATAGGTGTACCCATCAGATGATTGCAGAAGGAGGGATATTATGTTAAGCCGGTGAACGGCTGAACCTAAACGCTGAGCCGACGTCTCTGCTTCACTTCAAAGCAATCAAACTGGCTGTGCGCTGATTGGCCGAGGTGATTAAGGGTTCAGGGAGGAGGGTTTCCATTTGAGCCAACAAAGCCCTGGCAATAGTTATAACTTTGTGTGCGTGTGTTTGTGTACTTGCGTCTTAAATAAGAAAGCCCAAACCCCTGAGCCTAGCCCAATGTTTCCCCAGTTGTATTTTTAGGAGATTTTCTCTCGGTTGTGTGACGTATCATTAGCAAATTAGCAAAACCCGGTTGTTCTCAACTTCCTAAGCACACCTGCGTCTCACACCCGCCAAAAGTGACAATGAGCAGACTTTGCAAGTAGGGAAATAAGTTGCTCAACGGGAAGTGGCAGCAATCCAGCCACTCCAATCTCTGCCTACAAAGAAATAAACAAAGACATTATAAAGCCCTTTTTATCCCTCAATGACTACTCCCATAAATGCTTTAATCACCCCTCCCCGGGGACTCAGCTTTGTGTGTTTGTGTGGGTGGGTATGTGTGACCGTCCTGTGATGTCCGACTGGTCTCCACTCTGCACAGATGGATCTATTTAGCTGCCAGCCGTGCCTGTTATTTACCAACATTCATTCCTCTCTCTCTCTCTCTCTCTCTGTCTTTCTTTCTCTCGCCGTCTTCTTCATTTTTTCCTCCCTCAGTCCTGCATTTTTGTTCTTTCAATTGAATCGAGTGCAGCTGATCACAGCGAGTCCCAGCCGCTGCTTTTGTAAAATTGTCGAGCACGGGCCCAGTAATGCATCCTTTATGCTGTGTGTAATCTCCAAACTCTTAACTGGCTGTCGGGGACATTTGTGTCAGCTGACTGTAGCAGCTCAAACAATCCTCTGCTTCTTATTCTTCTTTTTCTTCTTATTCTCTTGTTTTTTTTTCTTCTTCTTCTGCTTCTTCAAATTTCTCAGTCTGTTGAAGTACTGTTAAGGTCAGGATCGAGAAAGAGCTGGTTTTGTTCAAGCTCCAATTCATACACAGTAGAAGAGGCTGTGGAGATTAAAAGCATCTGAGCGCACAGGAGAGCTGGCGAGTGAGCGCGAATGTGTGTGAGAATGTGTGTTTTTATGTGACTCTGTTTTAGTGCTCAGGACTTCGAGGTGAAATGCGTCAGGCTTTTGCCGGGTTGTTGGGCTGTCACATCAGATTAACCTCAAGAATTCAACCTCAGCTTGGACGCTGCTTGTCTGAAAGTTTCTCTTTGCATTTTTGCTGCTTACTCTGCTCTTTCTTTGCCCGTCTTTTCTTTATTTCTCTGGACTTTGGGGACATTTCAGAGGTAATTGGTGTTTACCTTGTTGGGTCGTGGTCTGGGTCCACTCTTGTTTGATTTCGCACAGGTTCGCGCATTTGTATATAGTGTAGTATGGTGAAACATGGCTGGGTAACGAGAACGTGTAAGTAACATGTGCTCATCACTCTGGAGCTTAAAGTCTTCAGCCTTAAGATGATGACAGGAGTTCAGAACAAAGATGGTGGTCTCTTCATCCCTAGCCACAAACTAGAGCCTATCCAGTTTGTATGTGTGGGTTTTGCTGTGCGCGTGTGCGTGCGTATATGTGTGTGTGTGCGTGTGTGTGTCAGAGAAAATTGAGTTAGCTTCCTCTTGAATGGATCAGATATCCTGAGACACTGAAACCACATTGGTTTATTTTCCTTTTCTTTAAGAAATAAAAATGTTCTTTTTCTTTGTGTGTCTGTCTGAGAGTGGTACACGCATGTGGCTGCTTGTCTATGTGTGAGTAGATAGAAATGTTTTCCTGCTCATGCGAGAAGTGTTCTCAATTACAGCCTTAGTCAGAAGTGGAAACAGATGGTAGTAGATGATGGGAGACAAAGTAGCTCTGTCCTACCTACTCCTTCTCTCTCTCTCTCCGCGTCTCACACACATGTCTACCTCTTAAGCGTTAAATCGCCCGTTCACTTCAGGAAAAAACATTTTTTTGCGAACACGTGCAGCATAGACAAAGACAGTCGTTCAGTGATCTTGACACAGATCATCACTCATAGTCACCCAGACATGAAAACAGGACTTGCAGGCCAGTGTTGCTTTGCACTAAACCACAGTTCATTGAACTTAGACCCAGTTTCCATGTAACCAGTCTTTAAACTGAGATCCTCTTTGTCCAGGCGCTAACGATGAAAGGGAGTGTTGCTGTTGTCAGCCCGGGCCCTGTGCTGCTGAACGTCACGCTGCCTCCGTTTAAAATTTTCTTGCTCTTTGATTTGAAATTTATGTTTTAGTTAAAGAGATTTCCCCTTTAACACAAACACTTCTCAGCAGCCCTCATCACTTCTCCTTTCCTTCCCCCGTCCCCTCATCACTCATCCACTTATTCCCCCTTTCACTCTCTCTTCATCTCACATATTCGTCTTTTTTTCTTCCCTTCTTTTGCAGCTTCATGCAGTCTTTCTCGTTTCTCCACCCCAAAGCTAAATAATGGAATTATTTTAATACGAAATATCCTAAATATGCTTTAAAGCTAAACTAGCAAATAAAAACATCATTATAAATTGTCTCTATTTACCTCCTGTTTCTTATTCTCAGTGGGAGGAGATCAGCGTCATGGATGAGAGGAATACCCCGATGAGGACCTACCAGGTGTGTAACGTCATGGAAGCCAACCAAAACAACTGGCTGAGAACGCGCCACATCAGCCGGGAAGAAGCGCAGCGCGTCCACATTGAGATTAAATTCACCCTAAGAGACTGTAACAGTCTGCCCGGGGTTCCTGGTACCTGCAAAGAGGTCTGTATCACACAAGCGTAATACACAAGCAAGCTTTATAAACACATGATCGGCATGTGGCCTTTTCAGCAACTGGTGTTTGTGTTTGTGTTTAAGGCCTCCTGTTGCATTTATGCTGCTCGTTTGTCTGCTCGTCCTAAGCAAAACATTGAGTGTTGATAAGCTCCATGGCTTCTGCTGTGCAGCTGTCTGCGCTTTGAAATATTTTTGGTGTGAAGTAAGAGGAAAAAGAATAGATTTCCTCAGTGTTTTTTTCTTCTTTTTTTTTTTAGATCAATAGCACACGGGTAAGTTGTATTTCTAGTGGAGTGTATAGGGTGTATATTCTCTGCGCTCTGCAGTATTTACAGCATCATCTTTGACTCCTCAAATGTGTGACTTAGTAGATACGTCTTAATTAGACCACTAAGTAGATCGCTTAGTGGTTTATTTATTGCTGTGCTTTGAACTGTATAAATGGAAGTACGTTTAAGGCACATTTAAGGCCTCGCCATTCTGTTTGTTTCCTGTTCTTATATGAACGTTGTTGATATTGTGTATTATCAGCAGGTCTGTCAAAAGGAGGTGTGCGTAAAGTAGTTAGTGGTTGTTTTGTGTTATAAAAAATACAAAATAACTTTTTCTTACAGTCAGAATACTAAACACAAACAGAGAAACACAGAAAAATAACACGAAGCAATAGCTGGAGAATAAATCAAAGTTAATTCTACGGGCTTTTTTTGTTCTTTTTATTCATATTTTTTCCGGCCTCCATTCTATTATAACACCGCTCTGTTCTGTATACATTTCAGTTCATCCATCCGTTATACGCCTTTCAGTCTTCCTGCATCGCCACAATAAATAATGGGCTTAATGTGACAGTTTAGTGCTGTGCTCTCATGAAGCTGCAGACAGCGTTGCTGACTTTCAATCCAGACAGATGCACTGAGATATGAAGACAAGCAGCTGAAGAGCTGCAGAGCAGCGGATGCCTTGTTAAAATTTCACATTGGATGGACCCACTCATACTTTTTATCTGTCTCGGTTAACTGTGCGTCGTTCTGTCTTCTGTGATAACTTTGATTTCTACAGCCTTAAAACTGATGGATGCTGTTTGTTTTGCAGACATTCAACATGTACTACTATGAGTCCAACAATGCAAACCTGTGGTTTATCAAGGAAAGTCAGTACATCAAGATTGACACTATTGCTGCAGACGAGAGCTTTACACAGGTATGGACACTCACACAGAGAGAGCATAAGAACACTTTGTTGCTTTCAGTTAGCTAAAGATTGCATGTTCCCCATCACCAAACTCACATGTAAAATCTATTGTTCACAGGTGGACGTTGGCGACCGTGTCATGAAGCTAAACACGGAGGTGCGGACCATCAATAACTTGAGTAAAAAGGGTTTCTACTTGGCCTTCCAGGACCTGGGCGCCTGCATTGCTCTGGTCTCAGTGAGAGTCTTCTACAAGAAATGTCCACTCACCGTGCTAAACTTAGCCCAGTTTCCTGACACAATAACGGGTGGAGAAACGGCGCTGGTTGAGGTGCACGGTGTGTGTGTGAACGCCTCTGAGGAGTTTGAGCCTCCCAAGATGTACTGCAGTGCAGACGGCGGCTGGCTGGTTCCCATCGGGAGGTGTGTGTGCAAACCAGGCTTCGAGGAGAACAAGGACATGTGCCAACGTGAGTGGGGTTGGGGTCCTGAGGCACGTAGGGGACAAAATGTTGGTGTATGTGCGTTTGTGTGGGAGACACAGACACAGACTGTATTGGTGATTAATTTAATTCAATTCAAGTAAAAAAAATTTATATAGCAGCAAATCTGACAATTTTCCTTAATGTGCTTAGTTAAACTTATCTTTGTTTTCCTTTCCATATTTATTCTTATTTCGTAGTCTTTTATTTAAGGTAACGACCAGTTGTACAAAGCATTTCACTACATATCGTACTGTGTATGGTTGTGTACGTGACAAATAAAATTGGATTTGATTTGATATAATAATAATAATAATAAAATGCTTAATATTGTAATGTGTAGACCAAACAGTAATACAAAAGAACACCCCAACAATCAGATGACCCTCTATAAGCAAGCGCTTTGGCGACAGAGGGAATGAAAAACTCCCTTTTAGCAGAAAGAAACTTCCAGATGAACCAGCATCATGGAGGAGCACCTCTGCCATTGGGTGTGAGTGGAGGAAGACAGTACAAAGATACACTGTGGAAGACAGACATTTATAAAAACTAATGATTAAAAGCAGAGAGGTGCACAAACATCTGTCTCCTGAATCTAAACTGGGAGCTGTTTCACAGAAGAAGGGCCTGAAAGCTGCAGACTCTGCCTCTTGTTCTACTTTCAAATATTCTAGGAACAACAAGCAGTCTGTGAGTGAAGTGCTCTAATGGGGCGATACGGAACTATGAGGCCTTTAAGATAAGATGGGGCCTGATTATTCAAGACCTTGTATTCAATGAGAACTCTGAAATTAACAGTCTGCTCTCTCTCTCGAGTCCCTGTTGGTACACACTGCTGCCATCAAATTCAAAATGAGCTCATATTTTTCCCAAAACACTGAGGCTCTACTGTGAGTAGGTTTGAGGACTTATAGTTTATTTTATTCTGTTTTTATTCTCATTTTGCACAGTGTCCCCACTTTATTGGAATTGGTGCTGTTCAAAAAAGTGTGCACATGTCTGTGTGTCTGCCTCTGCGTGCAGACGCACTGTAGTGAATTGTGCAGTGGAACAGAGGATGGAATGACAATGACTCTATGTATTTAGGTTAGGGACACACTTTGTGTGAATGTGTGTGTATGAGTGCGTGTGTGTCATTCCTCCCAATACAGCTAAAACACCTTTTGTAGAGGAAAGAGCAGAAGTTGCTTTAAGGCATCCCCTCTTTTTGTGTGTGTGTAAGTGTGTGTGTGTGTGACAGAGCTGAACATCTCATTTTCCTTTCTCAAGTAGAGGCGAGCAGTATGAGTGTGTGTGAGAAACTGCTTATTGATGTGTGTTGTGTTGCAGAAGGAGAGGAAAAGGTATGCCTTAGGAAGCAGATTATTGAGTTGTAAAACTCCCCAGATGGTGTGTGCAGTACGTGTGGGTTTGTGTGTACATACTGTGCATGCATGCATTTGAGTGAGCAAGCTGTATTAAGCTCATGCTGTCACCTGTCCCTACGGGCTCACTTCCTCGCCGAAAAAGAAAATGGAATCGTAGATATTCATCACTGCAGACTTGAAATCGGTGCGCATAATGCAATTTCAGTTGTTTGGGAGAAGCAGCAGCCAAGACGCCCAGAAAACTTGGCAGTTGGGCCTTAGAGACAAGTGAATAAGAACAAGCTGTACTCTGCAGTTTGCAGACTGGTAATGTGCGCAGATTGTGGCAGAACTTGAGCTGCATCTCAATCATGAAACGCAGACTGTTGAGCTACATGTCTGTGTTGTAAATGTACACGCTGTTGTTGTTGTTGTTCGACAGGTGAGCCCGCTGGCAAATTTTCGAACGATTACACTATGCAAGTCTTTGCCACAGTACTGAAAACTATTTAAAGTCAGCCTGACACAGTGGAGTACTTGACCTTTTGATCTTCGTGACCTCGTCGGCCAGATTCTTGACTCTTCTCACTCCAGAGAGAATAAATCGGGTAATAAAGGAGCATTTAACAAGCTGGCCTAAACTCTGAAGTCTAAACAGTTTAGCTTTTGTGTGCACACATATGTGTGTGTGTGCTGCAATTGTGTGCAAAGGTAATGATGGATACTTATTGACAGTCTGAGGTCACATGTCAGGAAATATATACGGCCTATCTGTAATAGGTTAGGGTCAGCAGAGATGCAGGGAAAACAGGTGTGCACTGTGTTTAACATGGGAAGGAAAGCCAGGTTTCTGCATTCAGCTCATACGCAGCAATTATTCTGGGAATAAAAATAAATAAATAAATAAAAAATTTTCAATAGATTTTAATTCCTTTGTGGTGAATTGGAGCTTCTCTCCCGCGGGGATGTCTGCGCCACCTACTCGGTATTAGGAAAAACATTTTTTTTTTGTAGGATCATGGGAAGGATTTGCATAGCAATGAAATTTCCTCATACAGCAGGAGAATTTGCTGTCCCACGAGTGTCAGCCAAACATATCAGCCAAACATAATAATGCCAAAAATTAACTCCCTGGAAACCAGCTTTCTTTTGTTTCAAATAACTTTGCGCCTGTGCTGCGTTTGCATGAACATGCTTCTATTTCCATACTATCACCTTACCTTGTCAAAATTCACTTAGCCAGCTAATGCGGCTGCATCCGTAATCAGCCTCGTTTTAGCAAGCAGATTCACAAAAGACATGAGAGGACACACAACATAAGAAAAAAGAAAAAAAATACATTGCACTTTAATGTGTTCCTGAGAGAACAACAGGCAGGCTTTTAAAGGGTCCTCTCAGCGCCCTGCATCAGCTCCAAACAAAAGGTTCCTGGCCTGAAAAGTCTGGAGGTCTGGAGGTCTTCCATAGGGAAAACACACTCTGCTAATGCATTTAAATCATCCTCTCTCGTTTGCTGTCACACAAAGAGATGAAGAGGTGAGGTTGGGGGGGGAGAGCTTCAGGAGGGCATTTTGTAATTGTCGTTGTAGCGCAAGTGAGCGAGCCATTTAATGGATGTCTTCAATTCTCTCCTTCGTCTTGTTCCTTTTGCGTGTGCTTGTTTTCGTCTTTTCTACCGTTTAGCACCTTTGGCATTAACCGTTATCGCCCTGTGTTCTCTGTGAATCTTTTCCTTGTCTTTGGCTTCTCAAGCCTCTGCTTCTCTTTTTCTCTCTCAGCCATTCTCATTCTTCCCCCCCTGCCTTTCTTTCTCTCTGTTTTTCTGTCTTTCTTTCTCACGGTGTGAAGCACTAATGGAATCATTACTAGCCCCTCTGTGTTAGACAAACACCAGGCACCTCCAATTACAGCTTTTTTCCACAATCTCTGGCTCTTTCTCCTCCCCTTGTCTATTTTCTAACCTTTTTTTGCAATGTCTCCTTCTATTACAGGACTGTTCTCCACCTCTCGTTTTCGACAAGCCACCCATTTCGCTCCCCACCCGCCTCCTCTGCCATTGTCTTCTTTTTTGTTTCCACCTCTCCATTTTTCTTTCTGTCTTTGCTTCTCCTCCTAGCAGCCCTTATCTCCTCTGTCTGCACTTGTTAAACATTTATAGATCATGGGTTCATCTTTCTCTTCTTCCCTTTTCCAACCCAATGCTTCCCGTTCCCCAGAGAGAGTGTGAAGCTAACTGTGTTTAAATGTATGGATGTGTGTGTTTTGATCTTGTTAATGGAGGGCAGTGTACTAGATTAAATCTGGCGGTTTGTTTTATGACAAAAAGGGGAAACGCGTCGTCCAGGATAAACAGCGCACATATCAACAGACTGTGGAATGGGATACAGCGGTATTCATGGGAAATGTGGTTTTCATTTTGAATAACATAAGCAAAAACAAACCACGAGGTTGAGATGTAAACAGTCTTCTGTCATCTCAATATATTTTTACTGAGTTATCATAATTAATGCGACAGTGATGATATACGACTCCGTGTTCTTCTTATTGCCTGGAAATCTCATTAAAGGACCAAAACAAATTAACCGTAATGCTTTTTGGCTTTTGCTAACTTGCCCGTGGCACTCGCTCTTATCCAGTCCTATTAAAGACAGTCATTAAAATCAGGGACGAAGATTTATTTGCTTTACTTTTACAGGTCGAATAATTTCTTCTGAGATTTCCTGGAAGTAAACAGTGTAATTCGGTACCTTCACCTTCTGTTTCTGAGAAAGGCCCAAGAAACAATAACGGGTTTCAACTTTTCAAAGGAAATTCTTTAAAAAGTGCCTGGAACATTTTTTTATTCATGGAGTAAAATATCCTATGTTGTGATAACCAATAAGATGAGTGAAAGTTTGCAAGCGCACAGTTGAAGGACTACCAAGTGAAATTATTGTCAGTCCCTATATTTAAGAAACTCAAGAAGCTTTCCACCTTGTACTGTTGGTATTTACCAAAAGAACACAGTGACAAGATTGCATGAGCTGGAAATTGTGAGATATTTATGACGGACCCTGTTGCAAACAAGTTTCTCTTATTTTTTTGCCCCACTCAGTAAATCTGGTGGAGGTAAACCATCGACCAAGAATGAACTGACTAACCTTTAGCACTGACCTAGATCACCTTCATTAAAAATTTTGATTCAGGTTACTGGCTTTGGCAGTGGATGCACTCTCCTAATGCCATTAGTTGTGTTTTCAGCCGTGCACTAAAAGCAGTGTTGCTGCAATGGCCTTTAACTCCTTTGCTCGGTCTCAAGAAATCATACTCATCTGCTTTGTCACTACTGAAGTTGCATAATCGCCCTCTCTCTCTCCTTCTCTCCCTCTGTGTAGCTTTTGCACTACCTTGTCAGTTCAGCTCCATCTCTCTCTACCCCATGCAGAAGCCTCTGTCTGTGTAGCCAAAGCCCCGCTCCTCCACCCCCCTCCTCTTTCCTTCTCCTGCTTTCTTTATTCTATGTGTCTTTGTCTCTTGTGCATTCTAGTCCCGCTTGCCCTCTCTGTTTCTGTCTGCCACTGTTTTCTTCTATCCCCTCGATTTTCACTGCATACTCCCTTGCCCTCTCCTGTTGTCTCTGTCTTTCATAGCTAGTAGGGGGATGTAGTGAATACTCCTCTCAAACCTCTCCTGCTTTAAGCCCCGGGGGTACATGCTGAAGGGCAGGAGTGTGTGCGGGTGTGTATGTATGTAGCTGTGTCACCTACATGTGCGCTCGTGTGTTCTGTCCTTCTCTGTGGGTCTGACAGCACCAATTACTGCCTCAGATGCGGAGAGATGGAGGAGACGAATTGAAGGAGGGCAGACACATGTCACCTCAACACGAGTTTTCCCGTCTTCCTCTTCTCTCCTTCTTTCTGAGCTGAAAATAATACAGGTCAGCATCACACGTCTGTCCGTCCTTTTTGTCTGATAGTCTGTTTTTTCCCCTTTTCTTGTTAATTTTCGTTTTTGATGCTTGCATGAAATAGTGGATAAGAGGAACTTTTCAAAGTAACACCACACTGCTTATACTGATTCCACTCAGCTCTCCTGCTGTTCCTTTCACTTCTCCAATTGGATCAAAACCAAAGTGCGAAATACTGAGGAAGAAGACCAATGTGCATCTGATTTGGTGTGAATTATCTGATCACTTATCACTACAGAGGCACTGGGTTGCTACACAGAATATTTTAATAGTTGGGCTCATTAATAAAAGAGTATAAACTGTTTAACTTAGCATGAAGACTGGAAATTAATCAGAGATAATAAAATCCCCTACATCAGCTTCTCAGACTCAGTAAATAACTTGTTATATCTCATGATACACCACTTCAAAGCCTGGAGAAGTGGAGCGACAGCCTGTCCCAGGTGTCTTGGCGTTACAATGGATGGATGGATCTATGGATTTCTTACAGTCGATGCATAAATAAAATAGTGAAACAAGTCGAGTGTTATGTAGGCGGTTATATGCGAAGCTGTTTGTTGTTTGGGGACTTTTTGAATGGCGGTAACCATGTTTGGTATCACTGAGGATGCAACGAGATCAAAACTGAAATGTATCCAGCAAAGAAAAGCAGCTTTGAAGTGGTTGCAATAAAGACAAATTGTTGTTGATCCAATGACATATTTGTTCTTTCATACATAGTCTAAAAAGTCAGTCGACATAGAAATAAAAGTGGAGCGATCAGATCGATCAGATGTTTTGGGGAAATATTCCAAGACTTTTGGACATGCGTAAGTATCAGGAAAATGCATAATGCTCAGACGCATACATACAATAGAATTTTACACTTTATACCTCATAAGAGGATTTCAGTCCTCCCTTCATAATGAAAGGTCTAAAGAGGGAGCAGACACAGGGAAAGGCTAATCTTCACACCTGTGAAAGAGACTGAGCTTTTGTGTGTTTGTGTGTGTGTGTGTGTGTGTGTGTGCGCGTGTGTATGCTGAAAGCTCAGTAGGAAACCTACCACTTTTTTTATTCCCTCCACCCTCAACAGCAGAGGAGTGTGTGTGTGTGCATGTGTGAATGGCTAATGTGGACAGTTGAAGCGGTGGGTAAAGCAAGCAGTTTATTTTGATCAGATACAGACTTTTGAAGGTCAAGCGCTCCCTACTGTATGTTATGTCTCTCTCTCACTCACACACACACACACACACACACCTCTTATTTCATTGCTGTTCTCATACTGGCAGCTCAGGGAGCTTGAGAGCATGTAGGTGCGGGTAGGAAGGTAGTGGGCGGCTAACAGAAGGATTTAGACAGTCAGAAGATTGTTGTGTGCATACAGTATATGAAGGGTACGCGTGCACGCCGCTGCAGGCACGGGGGCCGTGAGCTACTGAAGTGTTAGGAAGCAGGGTGTTATTACGATCCAGATGTTCATAAAGGACAAACGGATACATGTGCCAAGTGGAGGCCAGTTTTCTGTCCTTCTACCTGTCTGTGCGAGTGCGTGCCTTTCTGCTGCACTGACTGTCTGATTCCCTGTTCATTTATTTGGTTAATGGCAGCCACATTTTCCTTCATTACTCCTTTCTTCTCCTTTATCTCCTCTCTCTCACATGTCCCTCCTTAACTCCATCCCTTTTCCCCCTCTCCCTCTTTCTCATCTCCTCTCTTTTGTGTTTGAATAAATGACACGAAATCACAAAGGCTTAGGCTCTCGCCATATCCTCCATACAACACGTAGTCCCCATCTACATACCCACACAACGCTGACCCAGATAATGTCTATTCATGCTCAGTCGCAAAGCTCTTCTTCTGCGATGGCTGATCACTCGCCACACATAACACGAGCTGCCAAACGCCACCTTAACACCAAGGTGGCGCTTGCGCCTTTTCGAAGCAACAAAACCAGAGGACATGAAGGTGGCTTTGAAGTGACAGGACATTGTATGGCTGAGTCTGGTGCAGTGGGTTGAAGCGTGTGAACAAACCCTAAGAGGAAAAGAGAGAAAGCAGGCCAAGGACTGAGAAACTGTTAACGCATGTTTCAACTCTTCACGTCCTTATTTAGCACTATTCCCCGCAGACGAAAGCAGTGAGAGAGAGGAGAGGTATAGAGGGGAGAGCGTGTTTCCTTTGGGTACAGTTCCCATTAATTGGCGTCTTCCATATGCCGTTGAGTTACAGTTAGGGATAAACATGTGCGCACTCATGGGAAAGTTCATAATTTTCACATTTCTATGGTCTTGAATCAGTCCCCAGTTTTCTCAGTTTAAAATCAAAGGCGCCTGCATGTAGACAGTGGGGTTGTTGAACAGGAAGCACAGGAACAGGAAGGCGGCCATTGACCCTTTCCCCTCATCCCTACCTCATTCTCTTTTTACTTTATGGATTACTTCCAGATGTACGATCAGCCTGTCAGGTTGATAGGCCCGGCACTGCACACATTGTTGCTCAGCTCCAGTGTACAGATGTAGTTCAATTTGCTGCTGCTTTTGTGTTTATTACAGCTGTACTATTGTTTCACAGCCAGAAGGTAGCATTCACAAAATTCCAAATGACTTTTCCGCTGCAGCGTTAGACAGAACAAAGAGCAAGAACAAAGAGCAAAGTTACATCATTAATTTTCTCTTTGTTATAAATATTGCTTTCCAGACCAGCTGCTGTAGTGGTATAGGTAGAACTTTTCAGCGCTGCCTGTAGGCTCCAGCGATGCCTTGCCTAGGTAGTAGAAACTTTTTGCTGGGAATGATTTGCCTTTTTCTGGGAAGAGGTGCAAGGGAAAGAATTTGCAGGGAGAGGTGAATGTCAGTGGTCTGAAAATATGAACTCAATGTTTTTTGCCTGCTTGTCAACATTGAAAAAAAATAGAGAAACTGGATACAAAGACATTGCTGTATGTACATACTGTTTCCTAGAGTATCTAAAAGTCAAATAAGAAAAAGAAGCGGAGCCTTCAGCTATCAGGCCACTCTCCCGAAAGAGACACTCTACTTTTAGGATTATGCGTAAAAGGTTTTAGGCTGTGCTAGATGTGTGTTTATATATCTTCACTGTGTTCAAATACTCTCTCCCATAGTGTGTCTTCTATCCTCTCTCCTTCTGCTCACACCCAACTGGCCATGGCAGCAAATCGGTGGCCATCCCTGAGTCTGGTTCTTCCAGAATCTTCTTTCTGTTAAAAGGGAGTTTTTTTTCTACCCTCTGTCGCCATGTGCTTGCTCATGGGGCGTCATGTAATCATTAGAGTTTCTTTCTAATATTGTAGAGTCTTTACCTGACAAGATAAAGTGCTTTGAGGCAACGGTTGTGGTGCTATATACTGTAAATGAAACTGAATTGAACTTAATTTTCTGTGTGGCTAAATGAGACAGCTTCCTGATAGAGCCTTCTTAAAGCTCTAGAATCACACCTAAATGTCTTTATCGATATTATAAGTGATCATGTTTCCAAAAACGTCACGATATATCTTGTGCAAATAGCAAACTTGCTAACAGTTACGTCAGAAACTTCTAATGATGTCTGTTTGTCTATTTTGTTTTCCAAGAGCGACAAGGACAACCCAAGGACACTTGTGTTTTATTGTACTCGTGGATGTATTATAGGTTATAAAGATTTATTGTTGAAGAACAAGAGGGTAACATCTCCAAACAAACAAACTGCAAACATACAATCTGAGTTTAAATTGTTTTAAATTAGGCTGAAAATAGCAGCATGAATCACAGAGTCCTCTCCTTATGGCTTCTTGCCACCCAGCTGCAAGGACATCATTTAGGTCTACGGGTGTCATTAGCTTTCAAGGCTGCTTCATTTGTAGATCTGGCTGTAGATCTAATTGTTTTGTCGATATTTATTCAGATAAAAAGCTTCTGCAGGACTGAATTGAGCAATTTTTTTTAATGTAAAACATGCATTGGCACTTTTCCCATGTGTTTGTGTCTTCTGTGCGTGACAACCTTGACTTCCTTTACCTTGAGTAAGGGGCATACTTATTGTAAGGGGACGTATTTATGGAACACTTCACTCTTAACCAGGCAACTCGATATCTGTCAAATATAGATTATAGATTGAAGCACAGGCACACACATACACACAGTAATAGAAGTATTCATAAACAAGCACACACTTAGAAGCTAACTCTAAATACTTTTTTGATCCAGTGTGACCTTGAGCAAGGCAAAACATTGTTTTTCTGCTGCTTTAGCGTTAGTTCTTTGTAAAGCTTAACCATGTTGCAGTCTTCAACTTTGAAAGAGATTGAAACATACAAGTGCAAATTTTCCTGCTATCTCAATTCGATTTGCTGCGGGTTTGGCTGACAAAGTCATCCACTGCCCACACACAGATTAAAGGCAGTGAAAATATGGCGTCCCACATGACAGGTACATCTGGCAGAGTGTGTTTGTGACTGACACAGAGAAACAGCCACAGGGCTCTCCTTTCCTTCCCTGCCTCAGAAAATGAATTATTGAGAGTGATGAACTGAAAATAACGTGGATGAGGAAAGGAGGCTCACTGCCCCTCCTACACACACTCTTCTGGTCACGGGGCCGGCAGATGTGGGCACGTTTACTGCCTTGTCTGTGTGTGTGTGTGTGTGTGTGTGTGTGTGTGTGTGTGTAATGTTTAATGAAGATATTTAAGCTGCACGCGCTTACTGAGGGAAAAGTTGTGTGTTAATAGTAAAAGTTTGCTCTTAGTGTGTGTTTTTGTGTTGGTCTGCTGGGGTCAGTTCAAAAGGAGATGCTGTGTTCCTATCGCCTTTTATCTTGATGGCAAAACAGACAGAAGAATAAGTTATTCAGACTGTGAGTCAAACTCCCAGCAGACCTCTATTGGCCTGTCATGCTTTCTCCCTCTCTTTCTTTCCGTCCCTCGCCCATGACCCCCGCTCACACAGAAACACACATGCACCTGGGATCTATTTTATCTGTTTTTAGACGGCAAGATAATCACCCAGGCTCAAAATTAGCGTGCCATCATCTTGGGTTACCACTAGAAAAGTGCGTTTCTGTGTAGATGTGGTTTGCTTTAATTGTACTGAAATTGAGCTCCCTCTTTCTCGCTCTCTTTCCCTGATTTTTTGTGTTTTTTTGTTTTTTTTGTTTTTTTTTTGGATGGGATTGTGTATGTGTGTGAGCCTGTCAGCGAGAGAGTAAATATT
>VUQR01036049.1:61292-77450 GCA_015108515.1 Hemichromis elongatus
TGCTTGTTATGTTTTTTTTTTTTTTTTCTTCTTTCTCTTTTTTTTTTTTTTTTTTTGTTTTTTTTGTTTTTTTTTGGGATGGGATTGTGTATGTGTGTGAGCCTGTCAGCGAGAGAGTAAATATTTGTGCAAGAGCTCTGGAGAAGGTCAGGGTCAAAGTATGACAGACGGCCCACTGGGAAATAAAGACACACATACATACATACGCAGAGTCTTTCCCTTGCTCTCTCACTCTCTCTCTCTATAACGCACACACACACGTAATGAGAATCAAATAGAGATGGTGAGAATGGATGTAAAACATAAGTAAACAGACAGTAGGGGACACAGAAAGTTAGAGAAAAACAGAAACAAAGAAAGGCAGAAAAAAGACAGATATGGAGAGAATTAGGAAGAGAGAGAGGGCTTCATCCTGTAGTTCCCCTTGGCCGCTTTCAGTAATTGGCTCATGTCCAAGGGACAGAGAGTAGATCAGAAATCAGCCTGGGTGTACTCATGTGCTTCATGTACTGGACATCACAAACCATTTCATATCCACTGTGGCCTTGTGCCTCTATGTGCGCATGTGTCAGAGAAGTTGTAAGACGCCATAAACAGAGTAAGGGTCTGTCCAGAGGCATCAATCATACAGGTCTATGACTTCCATGTGGTCACGGCTCATGCCCGCTCTGCAAACATGTGATCCTAACTTGCTAGAGTCCGTTAAAAGCAGCCGCTGCTACACATCATGCGCTTTTCATAGAAAACATCAGAGTTTTAAGAAAAACCCCACTGTGAGCTGCACTCACATGTGTCGAGCAGTAGCAGCTGAATTGGGTGTCAGTAATGTAAACTCACTGTACACTATAACCTCAAGGCTCGTGTCTTTAACAGCAGATCATTTCCAGAAATACCACTCACAGAAAAACAGATATGCTTCTGATTAATTATGAGGTGTTTTTCTTTAAGCCGTATTTCCACACACTCCTGCATTTGTAAATAAATAGATTCCATCATAAACATCTTGGCAGGGCATTTTAACACCTTTTCTATGGTAGGATGGACTGTCTATACACATAGATTTTCATCTCATATGGCATTTGTTTTTTTACTGTAATTATGCATTTAAATGCATGTACAGTAAATGTCCCTCGATACTGGCTACGTCTGTTCTGTGTATTTCCCATTTGCATTATATTGTTTTTTTCAGCAGCCTTTCCTGCTTACAACAAGTAAATAAATTAAATAATAATAATAAATTAAAATAAATTAAAAAAACAGAGTCTACAAATGTTCGAATGAGTCATTAAAATTTATTTTTTGGTGCGCTTTATCCCAGTATGCTAGTGAACAAACATTCACGTTAGCATTGCTGTCAGCTTTAGTGTGTTTGCAAATAAGCCTATGCACTCTGCAATACAACTCATGCTTACAGGTGACAGTTGCCAATAATTTCATACAGATTTGTGTCAGACGTGAGATTATAATGAGGCGCATACCTTCTCTCCTTGGGATATTTCTTAAGCTAGAATGCTTGCACAGGAATTGTGCGTGCATGTGCGTGTGCATGTGTGTTTGTGGGGTCAGGATTAGTTGTAATGGCGAATATTATGGTGTTAAATGTTGTGATGAACTCCGATTAAGGATTAGAGGATCTCGGCAGGGGGCTGGACTGAATGCTGACATCTCTATCTCACACAAATCTCCTCATTAGTACACACACACACACATACACAGAGCTCCACACACACTTCACTTTGGTCTCTATAAACAGAACCCTACACTGCACACAACAACACGCACCCCCACATATGCTACTTCCACTTATTAACGTTTGAAATCCTTTACGTCACCGGCACATTTTCAGTTAATAAAGTCACATGGGTTATGCTCCTCTGACGCTGTTAAAAGGTACACACTCTTTACTGTGCCCCAGATAATCAATTAATCAAAATAATGTGTTTATATAGTGAAGCACCATTAATGGAACTGTGCGTTTTATTTTGTGTATCACACGTTTGGTGTAAAGCACGCTGTAAAGCTGGCTTGATGGCCGCCCTTTTTCTTTATTTCTTTTTTGCACATTATTTTTTTTCACATGTGATATTTTGGACCATCTTTCGGTTTGTTTTGTGTGACAACAATGTCAATTCGACCGAAAACACGTTTCACAGGCATGTACACATGAATACAAACAAACCCACCTACAGATGTGACCCCGGTGGCCATAAAGGACGTCACTTTCAATCTCGTCAGATTTCTCCACTGACGCTTGATGTATCAATTTTTAAGTAGCTGGCTTCAACTCGGGGATGCATATATATATACACACACGCACTCACACACAGACACACACACTCTCGCTCGAACACAGACCGCTCTGTGCTCCGGGAGCTGTGGCACTTGAGGGGTACTCGAAGGGTTCCATCTTGAAAGGCTGTTGCCATGGTGACAATTATGGAGCTCGTCTCCCATGGGCCAGCAAGCTTTACACAACTTTCCTCCCAGCTGAACACGGCCTTTCACACACACAGTGTACCCCCCACCTGTGCACAAACACACGCACCGTTTTCTCCTCTTTTCTGCCCTTTATAGTAAAGCCGGCCGAGAGCCAATATTTGACTTGAACCGAGCGCGACAGTAAGCAAAAGAACGGAGCAATTAGCACTTAAACTTTTGTAAAGGAAGTGAAGAGGAGGAGAGCGCTCGACGTCAGCCAGAGGAAGCGTTTGTGTCAAAAGAACTGCATACGTTCAGAGGCGCCTGGTTGAATGTAATTATCGGGTAATGATTCTGACTATGAGATATCGGGCTTGCGTTCCTGTGCGTACACTTGCGTCTAAATCTGTAAAGGCCCTATTGAACATTAATGGAACTCATTTCCTGGACTATTGCAGTCAGCAGCTTCTGTTTTTTCGTGTAAGCAATTAATCATTGCTGAAGCGTAGCGGTTCATACAGAAACACGGCTAACGTGTTAGAATGTATCCTGAACTGGCTCGAGGGGTCATCAGAGCTGCCACGAATCATTAATTACGGCGTAGGTCACGGCTTTGCCCACAGACAAAGTCAACCAGCTCCATACATTCGTGACCCTTGAGCAGGATAATTTAAATTGACTGTAAAGGCTCCGTGTGCAAAAGTGTAGGATGAGATTGTAATATATTCATCCTCGAGGGAAAGAATAAAAAGGCTGTGAACCACTGTTCTAACACAGCACATTCATTTTATGCCTGCTAAAAGGAGGAAAGTGACTGGGAACAAACGCGCATGTAATTTGTCAGTAAAGAGGACATTAACCGCTATTTTGGTGACGATTTGAGTCATTAGTCAAGAAAAAAAATGGCCACAAACTGTCACAGCTTCTGGCATGTGAACATTGGCAGTTTTCCTTTTTTTTCTTATGAGATTCAAGGAGCGTTTTCTCAGGTTTTATCATTAAACTTGAAAATCTGTAAGAGAAGAGTCTTATGTGATGAATGCAAAGACAAGAAAAATTAATTCAAGAATCTGATCACCTGATGAACGGTTGTAGCCGAACATTTGCGTTTCTTTTCCCTCCAGCGATTCCTGAGGCAGATGTTTGCTATTTCATCTTCTAAATGCTTTACTGGCTTTTTTTTGTTGCTAACTGTTTGTCATTTGGTGTTGAGCAATGGGTTTATAAAGCCCAGCTATACACTACCTCGCGCTACCTTTTAACTGAAAACAACTGTCTCCTTGGGCCGAAAGTAAGGCTGGTGTGTGCTGGGAGGCAACCACAACTGTCAGGCTGTGAGGAAAATAAACCAAAACCACGACTTAATAGATACTTAAAAACTCAGAGGATGAAAATTCTTTGTTGATGAATGTATATTTTGCCAAGTGCCTATAAACACAATATAGATGATGGACCTGTTTGTTTATTGACTCCTGTGTTTCAAGCCTGAAGTTTAAAGCTTTGTGAAACTGTAAGTTATGAGAAGAAGTGGATTTGACTGGCAAACTCATGACAAACAAACTCTTATGACAACAGCTTATCGATTGCAAGGTTGCCACCCCAAACACACCCCGTTTAATTACCTACTTTATTCCCAATGTGACCACTATACAAAATGAACATAAGATAAACATATTCCATAAGATTTGAAACTGAGGACTGGGACCACAAAAACACTAGGAAAGCATTTACTCTGGATTAAATCTGAAGACGTAAGGTCATTTTGTCATAGACTTCTGTACAACTGGGCTTTCTTTAATGCCAGAGGAGTCACTTCCTGTACATAATTGCAGGTTTAAGGCACTTCAGCAATGGAAAGAATAGCTTTTATATGGAGGTTGTGTATGCACAAGGCTTCAAAGGGCCCTGCGAAACTGCAATATGTTTAGTTCATATTTTTTCTGGCATTTTATAATAGATTTATAGAACTAATAGGTTTTTGTGGTCCTATGAAACAATAAGATGTGGACTAGAACAGAACTCAGTCAGCTCTTGTGTATAGTGTTTTTCTCAAAGGAAGAAGTTGCTGTTCCCATCTCAATCAGTGCATGGTGACTGAGGGTGTGTCTTGAGTAGCACTACTATATCATATCTAAGAGCTATCGATTGGCATAAATACACCGACTCTCTCTGGTGACCACATGAATAATTAATAGGACACTGGATCTGAGGCCACTCTTTATCATACGCAGAAATGCATACACAGATCTGAAAAACACACACACGCAAACACACACGCAACACTGTCAGCTGAGGAAGATGTTAATTCTGAGTTAGCTCATAGTTCGACGACATAGTTTTTGTGTCTAAACTTTTGCTCTTGTGTGTGTCTGATTTGTGTATATGTTTATGTGATCACTGTCTTACTGCTTCAGGCTTCTTGTCCCTTTTTTTATATCTGTGGTAAATCATTAATCATAAGGGAACCAACTCAAGTAACATATTTCCCATGGGGCAGACGCTGGGAGTAGCTTGAGAAAAGTAGCGAGAGAAGCAGAGAGAGAGAGAGAGAGGGAAAGTAAAAGAGGTGGAAAAGGGGAGTAGAAAGCAGCACATGGGGAAGCTCTACTCAGACTGGCCAAGTCACCATTCTTGAACAAAGTTTTTGATCAGGCGCTTGTATGTGTGCCGAGCCTGGCATAGGGTGCCCTGTCTGTCCTTTACCGCTGAGGCCCTTTGTGCCTCTGTGGTTGGCTAGCGCCTGTAGCCAGGACTCTCCGGATGCAACGTCCTCCCCCAGGAGAAAAGACGCTTTTCCACCGTGCTCCTACAACCCAGCCAACAGGAACACACACAGTCACCAGCACAGCACATAGGCACCCATTACCTTAAAGGCTGACAGGAAGGAGGAAAGAGAGCAGAAACCCTTTGAGAATTACCACTCCCTTTATTTTACTTTCATTTCTTTCTCGTTTTCTTTCTCTCATTTTTACACCTACACACCCACATACTTTTTTTTGTTTCCAGTGTTCTCTCAGGTCTTTTGGGGATTGTGCCAGTGGACTTTGCTCCCCTATGATGAATGATTTACCTAAAAATACTGTCTGTATGTGAGCACACAGCATCCAGGTGGAGGAACTTAACTGCACAGTGAGAAATCACACAACTTTTAGGCCACTTTTCTATTCCGCTGTCTGCAGGTTAACCGCGGCATTGAATATGCGCGCGTGTGTGTGTTAGCGCGGTAATATACAGCCTTTCTGGGACAAGTGACGCGTAGCTTGATTAAATCCATGACCTTCACCAGCAGAACAAGCAATCAGCAGGCGAACACATGCATTCGCACACACACACGCTGCATACTTAACACCTTTTCACACACGCGTGCCGCTTGGCACACGAACGTGCAATCAGCACCTGGTGGATTCGGTCGCATCATTGATCCGACCTGTTCATACCCGCACGTATACATACCCACACAAACGCGCATGCACACGCCAGGCGCCTATCAAATTGCATTTGAGACACCCTCATTTTCCTTACATAGAGTTTTGTACACTGTAATACTATTTACCAGCGTGGCAGAAAAAAGCCTCGCAATAATGGGAATACCAGGACTATGAATGTATAAATAAATACGTGCGTAATCTATATTCAGATTACCAAAGGGAAAGTCAGGAATTCTATTTTCCTGCCTAGGATGCAAAAGGGAAATCATTCACCTCCCCAGTCTATTACAGTAGGTTGCTCCTGTTGAGCGGTATCACGGTTTTCCCTCCCCAGTTTTATGACTCCACATAATGAGTAATGTGCAGCTACTGTAACAGCTCTACCAATAGTCATATTGTATTATCGTAACTATTGCTGTGACTGCGGCTGCATATATTTTTGGGCCCTTGGTTGCCTGAAGATCTAATGCTTATATAACAGGAATGACAGTTGATCTGCTGTAGCTCTGTGCTATTGTATCGTACAACCCTGTTGTTACACCAGTCTTTTGGCCTCATGTGAAAGGCGCTCACGTAGACCTATTGTCACAACATATTAAATCAGACTTTGTTTTCTTGTTCTTTGCCATGAGCGCTGCATGGCACGCTCTGTGACCCACCTGTATCTGACATATCTCTCTGTTGCAAAAAAAAGAAGAAAAGAAAAATGTTTTACTGCGTTTTTTTGTTTTTTTGGGAACGTGTTGTAGAGTTTTTAACCATGTTCTCTGAATAGCAATCATATTGATTGTTCTTTAACCCAATAAGGCCAATTGGAGCAGAACGCTCTGTTTTGCATAACTATTTTTAAATCCCAGTAGAATTGCAACCACATAAGCTAGCGCAATAATTTCTTTGGCATATAAAACAGGAGGAGTTGTAAATACATCTTATGCATTCAGCTGGTTTCCTTTCACATATGGCTTTGCAAAAATTGCATAAAAAGCACTTGCAGAAACAAAAGCATATTCCAGAAACCGTCTTTGCCAATCCGATCAGCTTTTCATTACTCTTCCTACGTTGGAATAGACGTCAGCGCGAACTATCGCATGTACGCTGTTACCTCCCAAACCGGAAGTGGCGTCATATTTCATGAGAAACGTAGTTTTTTGGTTTTTTCCCCCTTTGGGGCCTTTATAAAACTATACTGGTGTTTTTAAAAGTCAATGCTTGACTTTATGTCTTCCTGTTTAGTTTCTAGAATTCTTAGAACTCAAATTGCACTGTTGGAAATTTTATTTTGTTTTATTTGATGCACAAGCTTTTTTGCAATTCTGCATTTTAATATGTTTTTGTTTTTTCTACAGTATATAAAAATTGGTGTATTTAAAAAATAAAACTATGAAGAAACATAAAATAAATTTCCTGTGATTATAAACTATTTTATTCAACTTTTTTGTATTTTGAAATCTCTCTAACTAGAAACTAAAAATAAAAAAGTTATTTTAAATGTTTTTGTAGTTTATTTCACTTTTTTGCAATTTATGGAGTTACTACGGACTTTGGATAATTTGGGATAAAAAGGTTGTATGTATAATATGGTTTGTGTTCATTTGGTGTTGTTTACAAAGTCTATATTAGAAAGCAAACTTGGTTAAAAATGTAGTTTTAGTTGAGAGTGGCAACACCAGCACTCGTGTTACTTTGCATTTGACACTTAACCATCCTTAACTTTAAAACACAGCTAAGAGTCAAAATGAGAACTTGGAAAAACAATACTGTTTTTGGAGGGCTGGACACTTTTATTCTGACTCCTTTATTATGTGCAGGCTTCAAGTATGATTCTGTTTACAATCTGTGTTATTTGTGTATATAAGTTATAATAGTAATATTAACTTAAAAGTAAGATTTGGGGACTTCATGACAGATGAGAGACACGTCCTGACATAAATTTAGATTCTTTGGAGTATTTGATCAAGACATAAACCAAAAGTAGTCATCTGATTGTGGGTGTAGCAACACTGCTTTTTTCTAAGAGCTCAGCAATTTATTTGTACAATATCACAGTAACTGGCAGAAACTATCCCCAAACCACCCAAATTAACACAATCACATTGTAGCAAGGCAGGAACTTCTGCTACAATTGCAACCACTAGCTTTTATCATTACATTACGAACAACAATATAGTAAATTGGTGTTTAAGTGTTCACAGCAAAACTGTTTTGCAACACTTTTCTTTATGGTTAATAAATGCTGACTGTGTATTGTGTTTGTTGAAGTGACAAAACTTCTTATTCTGTATTCATCTTCTTTCCTCGTTCCAGCGTGCAGACCTGGCGCGTACAAAGCTTCAGCTACAGATGCCTACTGCACCAAATGTCCCCCACACAGCTCCTCCCCGCAGGAACAAGCCACAGAGTGCATTTGTGAGAAAGGTTTCTACCGTGCTGAGAACGACCCTCGCTCCATGGCTTGCACACGTGAGTGATTCAAACACTGTCAGAAAGTTCAAGCCATCACCGTCATAATATTCACTACAATTCACTATAGTGGGATAATTGTTGGGCTATAAAATTATTGAGTTTCTTTTCATTTAGTCAGTTTGCAGTGGATACAGTTGCTGTAAGAACAGCACACAGATATCTGGTTCAAATGCTTTCTCTTTCAGTTTCTGTTCCTTGTTCCACACAGGCACACACACACACACACACATAGAGCCAGAGGGTTTGGATCACATAGTCATGGAAAGACACAGAGAAGACGAGGAGGGAAGATTGAGTGTGCAGGATAAACAGAAACAGATAGATTAAGATAGACGGAGGGAAGTGGAGGCGGGAAAGGACATTGTCATGGCAGAGGAGAGTTTGAGAAATATGGAGGAACGCATGCACACACACACACACACATAGTCAAACCCATTATCAGGTTATGGTAGATTACACTCATTAATCGTTGTAGCAGGTGAGATGTGACAGGTGTTATCAGCTGGAAATGAGTAACGGTTTGTTCAAATATGTATGGGCAGACACGCACGCGCAAGCTCTCCTGAATGGTGAAGAGCACTATGGAGGGTTGAGGAAGGAAAATGAGAAAATAAGGAGAAAAGGCGAGAGAGTTAGTCGTGGAAAGATGGAGAGTGACACTCGAGACATAAGAAAAGAATAGAACAGTGGGGGGGAATCGTTGAGTATCGGAGGCTTATAATCTAAGTGTCATAAAAGGCCGATCAGTACCAGCGGTGATGATGGACAGTTAAGTGTGACCGAGGGAAGTCAGGATGGAGAAAAGAAATAAAAAGACAGAATTAGCAGGATAAGGCAGCACACTTTTTTTGAAGATTTATAACCAACGTCCTCAGTTAAACGTGAGTGTTGTGCCAGGTCTCAGCACTGGGAGGGCCAATCAAGAAAGTCTCAAGCTCTGCTGGTCCCCCCCCAGTCCCCTCACCCCTCCCACCCCCCCAGTGGGGCTCACAGCTCAGCCAGGACCCTGATGAGATGTCAGCATGATTACGAATGTACTGCCAAATTCCATATGGTTTAAATACTGGCACCTTGCTGTGCTGCAAGTAACCATAGTCAGTGGTTTCTGTATGAGTGGTTCTCATGCTACAGGAATAGCACAGTAAAGGCTTACCTTGATCATTTGTTTGTGTTTCAAGGATTCTTCAGACACAGCTGATCTTTCCACAGAGAAGGTATCCATGGTCTTAAAAGAGTTTAGAGCAATCTAAAATATATTTTCCTAAATTTGGTGTTCTGATATGTAAACGTTACCATTAAACTGCTTGTTTTACGCAACCGATTGCATCCACTTTTTGTAACCTCTTGGTCCATTTAAACGCTAGTGCACATATATCCGCACAAGTGTTGGTAAGTGTTTTTGTTTCCTTTTTTCTAGATCTTTTTTTCTTTTTTTTTTTACAAACTACAGGCCACATGCGAGTGTACACGTTAAAGTGACAAAGCCCAGTTTGCGAACTCGAGTACATTCAGAGACAAAATGGTCCTGTCCCTTTAAGGAATTCATCATGTTACTTCAAATACAACAAAAACCATTTAAGATATTATTCAAATATATGAACTCTGGAAATTATATTAATCTGTCTTTCAAGAGGAATGCACTCCATCTGAAGGTATAATGGAGAGCATTTGCGTGTAACTTTCTTTGAGTATGATTACTGACATCCTCTTTGGACTCTGACAGTGTGATAAAATAATAATTTCAGCTAAAGCTCAGAGTGATATTAACCACCTAAATCATAAAATGCAACTGACTTGTGAGAACTACCCTGGGCACTTTCCATAGATCATTGTCCTCTTACTATTTATTATCTACAGTGCACTCTCAGGGTGTGAGTTAATTTCACATGGGGAAAAAAAACCTTTGTAGCAGTCAAGTATCGGCTATTTAATATTATGCGAATTCTCTTTAAAGATTTAAGGTTGAAACTGGAAAGTTCGATATGATACATTATTCTTCGATGTGACAATCTGCCAAACTCTTTCAATCACTGTCGATTTCAAAGCTAATTAACAGACTGGAAAAATATGCACCTCGCGGTTGAAGTCAGTTATTAAATTTCTAATTTAATCAGCGTGATGTCTGTTCTTTGTAGAAATCGCAATTAATTTGGTAATGAGCATGAAGACGATGCGCATTGAAAGACTGGATATTGCAAAAAAATAATATTTGTCTGTATTTCAAGGAGGGGCTCTGATAAAGACAGTTATATGCCATGCATCTCCCCAATTGAACGCTAGAATAGCTTGGATTAATTAACAGGGTGCCACATCTATTGCAATGCTGTTTTATAGATGACTATATATTTGGATGTGGATTATAATACCCAGCTGTACCCTGTGAAATTTTGGGCATTTGTAGTCCTTTGGAGCAACATTTGAAGGTAGTGATTATGATGATGATGATGGTTTTCTATTTAGAAACCTTTACACTAGACAGTGTAGTTTAAAAGGAACGTTAAAAATATAGTAAAAACATACTGAAACTGAGCAGCGCCTTTATATTCTCTCAGGTCCTCCGTCTGCTCCTGAGAATCCCATCTCAACAGTAAATGAAACCTGCGTCACTTTGGAGTGGGCACCACCCAGAGACACCGGAGGCAGAGGAGACATCATCTACAACCTCAACTGCACAAAGTGCTCTGGTGATGGCAAGAAGTGCACAAAATGCGGTAGCAGCGTCCATTTCGTTCCCAGGAACTTTGGCCTATCATCAACAACCGTGTTGGTCACCGACTTGGAGCCAGACTCCAACTACAGCTTCACAATTGAGAGTGAGAATGGAGTGTCAGCCTTAAGTCCAGCGCCCAAAGGAAAAGTAGTGATAAATGTCACAACGTCGCAGACAGGTGAGAACGTGTGCACGTCCTAAACAACCCAATTTGAATATGAATGTCAAAACACTGGGAAGCTCTTTCACAATACAATTTATAATGTTTCCAGATTTTGGGGGTTTTAAAATGCAGTAAATACTCTTATTATATCGCCTGAACATCTTCTCTTATATATAAATAGTATGAAGCTTATGTGAGAACTATAAACTCCGATGTGATGCATCGCTCTAACACTCTAAATGACATCTTTGCACCCTTGCCTGCATGTGCAATCATATTTGCATATGTCACAGTGTGGGACTGTGTGGCAAGGTGACGATCTCTTACAGGCCTCAAACTACGGCTGTGTATGAGAAGTGGGAGGAAGGTGAAAGGGGTGTAGGAGGTTGTTAACCTCATTAAAATCCCCACATGTCTTGATTGTCACTCTCAACCGTGCGCACACACACACACACACACACACACTCACATGCACACATTTACACAAGCAAAGACACTTTCAAACCACACAAGCATGTGCTCCGATGTGCGATTGGATCGGAAGTCGTAGGGTTTGGGGTTTGCACTGATAACATGAGCAGATGAGTGTCACGCACCTTGTAAGCTGTTTCATTAACACAATAAAGTGGCCTGCGTATTGCTGTATGAGTCGTCTCGTGTCATGGTCCTGCGCCAGCCTGTCTTGTCGAGCTCTGCTCTCTGTTTTACTCACGCTTTCTCTCTTTGTTTTGTGTTTTTAATAGTCAGCGTAGTGTTGAAGGAAAGGAGGAGCAAGGACAGTGTGACTTTGGCCTGGCAGGGCCCAGAGAGACCCAATGGAGTGATCGTGGAATATGAAGTTATCTACTATGAGAAGGTGAGAAAGACCTACACATACACCAAAATGAAAAAAAAAAAACACACACACACACACACAAAAGGCTTACATAGAAAATAGGTAATCACAGTGCAGATAGATTATGAAAAAACCTTTTTATCTGCTGGTCTCATGGTAATAATTTGACATTATGAAATGCTTTTGCACTGATTGACAAACTACATGTATCCATCCATCCATTCACTTCCACTTATCCTTTTCAGGGTTGCGTGGAGGGTGGGGGCGCTGGAGTCCATCCCAGCTGTCTTAGGGCAAGAGGCAGGGTACACCCTGGACAGTTGCAGGGCTAACACATAGACAGAGACAACCAATCGTACTTGCATTCACCCCCCCCCATTCACACTTATGGGCAATTTACACTCCCAAAGCGTAACATTTTACGCTAGTTGACAAATCGTCGATATAGCACGATTCCGGGCACCCAACACGTCCCTATATTACGAGTTCGGAAAAATTAGGAAACATGGGAACCATTTAAAATGAATCTACTCATGTACGTTTGTTTTACCTAAATCGCTTTGAAAACATTATGTAACATCATTAAAGTGCTGGTTATGGTTATGGTTAGGGCTGGAATACATGGTTGGGACGTGTGTTACCGCGAGAGCGTCATTCTACTGGATTTCATCCATAACCTGGTGTGTAGCATAAGAATGCAGAAGGTCACCTTTTGCATTCCTCAGTCCTCAGGACTTGACTAATGATCCACATATTAAGCCTCGGTAGTAAGAATGGTCTTGCAATTTAGTGTTTCCAATTAAACCTATCCCCACTAAGTGCATTTCTTTGGACTGTGGGAGGAAGTCGGTGTACCCGAGGAGAACCCACGCAAACATGGGGAGAACATGCAAAGTCTTCACAGACTGATGGTGGAATTGAACTCAGGACCTTCGTTATGTGAGGCCACAGTGTTAAACACCGTGCTGCCAAAAACTACATGTAACTTGCACCATAAGTCAGAGTTAGACGTGCTGTTATGTTGAAGTTGTTATATTACACAGATCGGTTCCCAGTTTCATATTTACAATACAAACATGAAAGTGGGGTAATTTTCCTACCTAAACAAATGTTTTTCCCAAAATGTGATTATGTGCTGATGAAAATATCTCGAGTGCCCCGTAACAATGTATATTTTCTAATCTTCATGTTGTCTGTACTTCAGCCTTAGCGTATGTCAGTAATGACTTGTTCACCACAAACATCTATGATGCCTTTTTTCTCTTTCTCTGTTTTCATTGCCTTATCACTCACGTCTCCTTTACTGTTCATGCCAAGCTAATTAACCAAACATCTGTTGAACAAACCTTGTAAAACGTGGATGAGGTGATGAAATTGAGTCTCTGTATGTGTGGGGGTTTTCAGCTTGTTTTCATATTCTGGTGGGGACTTAAGCCTAAATACTTACCAACATATGGGGACTTGCATCACAGTAAGGACAAGCATTCAAACTAGTCCCCGTAGGTGCTTTTTTTTTTCTAGGGTAAAAACTTCGTTTAAAAAAAAGGTTGAGAAATAGATTGAGATCAGGACAAAGCATTGAAATTAGATGTTTTAAGTCAGGGGAAGTGGCCTGGGATTGCATTAGATTAATGACTGTCCTCACATGGACGATGGAACAAGATTGTGTGTCTGTGCGTGCACGCTATCTGAGCGTATGTGTGTGTGTGTGTGTATTTGTGTGGGCTGGCAGGCACTACCAGTAAAACAGTGTTAATCCGCGTTGTAAAGTGTCTTCCATTAGGTAGAGTATCAGCCTCTCTGCAGGGAATCAGCTTACTGACAGACACACTTATTCTTTATTCATCCTTCTGCACACATGTATATGAGTGCACGCACACTCACAAGGTAGTTGAGGAACGAAGTGAAGCGGGACTAGTAACCGCATAAAGCTTTGGAGTGTGGAAAGGAAAAGATTTGAGAGTTGACAGATGCTCATGTATAAATGCGACCAAATGGTCCAGCAATGAACAAATGAAAACTTAGTGAGGTGTATTTGGACCCTGGAGATATTTAAATTCAACAATTTAAGTTTTTTTGTTATTATTTTCGGACCATTTTTGTTCTCTTAACATCACAGTTTATTGCTCTGTGTAAACCTCTTTGTAGGTTTTGTAGAGTCAACCAATTTTTTTAAATCCTGACTCATTTAATTTCTTGGGCATCTGTTTGGATTTTCTTTACTTTTTCGCTCATTGTTTTACCCTTTTTTTCTGCTCCAGAACCAACGAGAACAGAACTATACAGTTCTGAAGACTCGCTCCAACATGATGACAGTGGAAGGGCTCAAACCTGGGACCACCTATGTGTTCAGGGTCCGGGCTCGGACTGATGGGGGCTATGGGAGCTACGGTGGAGAGATTGAGCTGGAAACAAGTCACGAAGGTACAGGAAAAAAGAGGAATAATACATTTTTGTTTACTTACATGCAATCAGATATTTCAGTTTTCCTCCCAGCTGTTTTGTTCCACTTTGTGCAGTTGATTTGTTTCTTTTTCATCTCTTTTCCTCCTACTAAATTTCCATGTGGTCAGCTGAAAATTGGAATAGCAGCCAGTGCATGTTTAATACATGCCCGTTCTTCAAATGCAATATGCATTCTTAATATTAGAAATCTAAAAGTGCTGGTAAAAAAAAAGGAAAAACGGGACAAAGATGATCAAAATGTACTTCCATATTATATCAAGTGTACTAAGAATTGAAGTCATCCCTGCTGTTTAAATCAATCGACTGTATGGTTATAAAATATCTCACTTTCATCTGAACAGCTTCGTCAGTTCTGCTGTCAGACAGAGACACCTTGGCAGACTCATAGGTTGTCATCAATGTATCTGAACCAGTGGCTCGAAAGTTTTGTGGAATACTTATCAGGTAAAAGGGAGACAAGCCAGTTTCACAAGGAAGGATGTGCCGTTGGATTGGCAAACAGATCACTGGCTATATATATATATATGTCCAGTCAGCATAAAAGAGAAAAATTAAATTGAAGGAATGACAAAGAATAGACATTTTGTTGTAGTTTGGTTGAAAACTTGATTGGACAGCTTAATAAATGGATTGTTCCAAGTAAAACGTGGCTTTATACTTAGATTCTAATAGAATAGGAATATATACCAAAGGCAAATCCATGCCTGGTTAAGTTCAGTGAGGTTGTTCAGGCCTCACAAACAGCTTTGTGTTGAATCCCTGTCATGATGTTTCCATATTATCTGTGTTCATCCATTCTTATTATTGTTGTTGTTGTTGTTGGCGTTAGGGTTGGGGTAATTCATTTTCATTATCACTTTATCGCGGGCACTAGGATTTTCTACTTTAGAGGTTGCGTAATGTGTTCTTTAATGTGATCAATAATTCCAAGACAAAGTGGAGGAAAGTAGATGGGCACACATGTGCAAACAGTTGGCACTGCCACCATACATGTCTGGAAGACATATAGCCTACATACGGATGACTGTTCAAGTCATTCAGTAATCAATTAAAGTAATTAAAAAATTCGTCCTGCAACAAATGCCTATTGATGTGAAAGGCCATTATTGTCCTTTAAGTTGCTCCCAGTAAATTTATCATATACATCTCAATATTTAGAGCATTTATATAAAACATGAAAAATGAGAACAATTATGCAAGTTATGCAAATGATGCATTCTTGTGACATTAGAGGGCAAAAAGAAATCAGAGTTCATAGAAGTATATGAGAAAATATACCTACAGTTAAACTGATTTATAACCACTTTAAATATGTGTGCCATTGAGTTTATGGTTTCAATTCCTAGTATCACGTTTTTTATTAATACAACTAGGTGTAAATTATCGTTTCTTGTAGAGTAAAACCGATGACAAAAGCAGAGTACGCTTTAGCCATTGCTACCTCAGGACTGACCATTCACTACCATATGAGTTAGAGCTACCCTTCACTATCTGGGACCACATCCTCGGTAACGATGGGCGATGGAGGATGAGGAGGTATAACTGGTGCTACAGTTTGGGGAAGGCCTCGAAGGGGACTGGCGACAGCTCCCGGGCCGGGCAGATCCCCGTAAACTAAAGAGAAGTAAATGGAGGAAAGGACGAGAGGAGAAGAGAGAAAAAGAAAAAAGGGGGG
>VUQR01036049.1:77470-97674 GCA_015108515.1 Hemichromis elongatus
AGCGCAGAAAAAAAAGAAAAAAAAAAAGGAGGGAGGGAGGGGGGGAAAAAAAAAAAAAAAGAAAAAAGGGGGGGGGGGGGGGGGGCATGAAAAAGAGAATAGCGAGTGTAGGTGAAGGGAGGCATTTATAGCCTGGGCTGGAGGGGCTGAAGGAGAAGTGGTCCCGCTACAGATGATATCTCCACTTCATTTATGCGTATTTTGGTGAATACTGGGTATTCTGTCTGTCACCAAAATACTCAGTACTTTATAATATGTCAGCTGATGATCCCACAGAGAATTTTGATCTCACTCCGTCTATGCTCATAGTTATATAGAGCTGTTACTGTTCCTTCAAATAAAGGTTCACAGTCAAGTTCAGTGATCTAAAATACAGGATCTGCCTCATGCAGCTGATCCAGTATCTCAGTAATCTAATTAGATCAATTCTATTGATTGTTAAAGAAGGGGTGAGTACGTGTGCACCGCAAAATATAACAGGAGATCAATGCTTATCTGTACTTACCTTGGAGCTTTAATTTGCCTCTTCGACACACGCACAAGCACACACATATATACAGTGCGTACTCACTCAGACACACATGTCTGCCCATGCTTAGCTAAACCAGATAAATGAGGTATTTGTTTTGAGTAATGGCTCGATTGGTGTGGCGTAAAAATCGATGCATCTTTGCAGAAAGTTCTCGGTGGTAGCCTTGTTATGTGCAATGTTAACATATCCATTTGGACAGCACAGAAGAATGGGAATAGCTTTCACGTCTACTCTCATACCCTCGCAGGGAATGTAGAGAGGGAGAGCGCTTTTCATCAAGGACCTTACTTACTATTCCATCCACCTCCCTTTCTCTCTTTTACTCGTTTGCAGCCCTCTCGTTTTTTTCAGTCTCCCTCAGCCTCTGTCTTTTACCTCTTTTTCTATTGCTATCATATTTCATTCTATCTCTATCCTCCCCCGCCACTTTCTCACCCTCACTTGCGATCTTTTTAACTCCCAGCCTTCCTTAGTCTTTTCTTCTGTCAATTTCCCCCCTGTAGAAATCATTGCTGACTTTTTTCCCCCCAATCTCATTTATGCTTGCTTAAATAATAGTGTTCACTTTTTCTCTTTTGTAGATGTTTTGGCCATAGGGGACCCTAATCAGTCTACCATTCTGGCCGTGTCGATCGCAGGGGGAATTGTTCTCCTCATCTTCCTGGTGACTTGCTTCGTTGTCAGCGGAAGGTAGGGCCAGTAGTAAGAAAGGGTTGGCAATTACCTCCCTGTTAATGATATGTTGTTTTGTCACCATTCTTAAATGTAATGGAAGTAATCCCTGCAGCCGAAGCCTGGTACATCTTAGTATCTCGCTGGGCCACAGTCCTTTATTGTTGTCCAAAAACTATCAAAAAGCACAGTTATGAGCTACACTGTTGCGGTGGGTGACACGTTCTCTTGATACACTGAATGTGGAAACTTTATTTGGAGTCAGTTTCACATAGTACTGCTCAAAGGCGCACTTAAACACAGCTGAAGAAAGGCCACAATTTATTGTTCTTTTTACAATATTTACTCCTTTTGAAGTAACAAAACAAGAAAAAAGAAAGAAAATCAACCAGTTTTAGGAAGTACACTGTTATTTAAAAAAATAATAATAATGATATTTCTGACTAAACAGTTCCCCTCTTGAGTATGAACCAGTGGGCTTGCCTGAGGAAAGCTATAAAAAGAACATAAAATTTCAGAGATTTTAGCCTTTAATTCAATGGGATAGAGTTTTTTGGCCACTAACACTGCGAATGAGCTAAACTACTACAGCTACTAACTCCAGCTATATTCTCAGTAGTTGTACTTTATTGGGTCACCAACAAAAAAGATTTAGGCTGAAATTGACTGAACTTAAATTCAGTGAGCCCTATGAACATGTGCATTCATGCACACACAAGCTAAGCTCTCTTCATATCTCTCTGTCTGTCTCTGAGGGATTACGCATGGGTGTGCCAAAGCAGGGCCTCCAACTTTGACATTTACACAGGCGCCAAAGTCCAACTAAAGGCCGCGTTATTCTGTATGTGAAGAGCATGGACTTTCAATGATCACTCTCTTTGAAGGTTAGACTGCTGGTAATGCTCTGGCTCACAGAAGGCCATAGAAGAGAAGGACGTGAGAGAGGAAGAAAGGGAAATAAAAGAATGCACATTGGTTCAGAGGCTAGAATATGAAAGGATCTAAGTTAGAATAAGGCTCTTTAGAGAGGACGGAATGGATGAGAGGAGAAAAATAGGGATGACAGGCATCCGTGATTCACTGTACCTGTAATTAAATGTTTATCCTGTACGAGTTCAAATTATAGGAGATTAGCCACATTTTAAGAACTCTGCTACTATGCATCCATGCAAACATGCACATACGCTCACTAAAAAGATTAGTATTGATTCAGGTGATTGCTTATCAAGCTGAGTGCTCTATTCACTATTGAGTAAGAGGAAGGTAATCAGCAAAGAAACACAGACGCACACCGCGCTCAAGACACGCGAACGGGATCGCATCAACATTTTTTTAATCAGAAGCCTGTAATGGGATTGTCCGTCTGCAAAGAAAAACAACCTGTGCAACATTTCGGGCTTTGAACGTGACGCGATGACACAAACACACACACTCCCGCTTGTCTAATCGGGTTTCACAGGCTGGTGAGGTGTTAACTAGGTTTTACAGAGGGGTCGATGCGCTGCCATCAATTTAAGGTCTCCCTCTCTTCCTGTGTTATTCTCTCTCTCTGTATCTGTCTTTCTTCCATTTACTCACAGAGGTGTGGATGCCGGAGGAGAAGGCAGTGTTGATTACTGCTTTCTATTAAACAACATCTGTACACCTGTCAAGAGTGTGTGCGCATGTGTGTGTGTGTGTGCATGCGTGCATAGGTGGAGTGCATTTGTAACTGGGGAAGGAAGCGAGGATCAAAGCAGCATCACTAGAGAGACAAGAGCGGGAGAGAGGGAGCTCAGGGGGGAGAGAGATGGACAGAAGCGAGGTAAAGGAGAGACACAAGTGGAGAATAAACATATTAGATAGGCAGCGGGAATGACAGGCTGCAGCAAGGGGGGGGGAGAAGTACATTTGAAGTATGTTTGAGCCACTAGAGAGCTACATTTTGAGATGGTGTGAGAGATAGAGAGAAAGAGGAGGTGGGCTTTAAAGAGAAGCAGAGAAAAGGAGATGGGAGGAGGAGGAGAGCCAGGGGAAGAAGGCAGAGAGGTGCAAGGGGTAAAAGATGAAAAGGCAGATTACCAGTGAGTTTGAAAGAGTAGAGAGAGACGTGGAGTAAGACTAGGAGAGATGATGGGTGGGCGATTGCACTTCTGTGTGCAATAAGAGTGCCGTCCTTGAGGTTTCTGAGGAATTGGGAGAACGTTCTTGTTTTTTAAATGTCTCCTTGTGTTGTCCATTCTTCTCTCTTTTCACCCGTTCCATCGTATCTGTCAATCAGTCAGATTCTCCACTTCTCCAATTTCACTCTCTCTGCTTCTGCTTTTCTCATTATTTTGAACGTCTTTTGGCTCCTCAGTTTTCATTTCCTGTTCTGTTCTTGATTGATTTTCCACTAGATGTGTGTGGTGCGTTTTTCTCCGTAGCTCCCCAACCTTTACTCGCTGTGTAAATAATTTCCCCCAGTAATCACTAAATTGAATGGAAGTGCAGTCAGATGGCAAGTGGGCGGCGCTAAGTACAAATGTAAGCAACCGCAGAAATGCATTTTGATCCAGCTTCTTAACATGGTATGAATGCTAATGCGTCCATGTGTGGTGGCTGTTTGTCATCTTATCCTGTGCCCTGACAAATGACGCTTTCAGAAGCTGAAATAAATCACACCTTTCTTCTTAAAACATTATGTTGTCTTTTAAAGCTCTCGCTAAACAAGCCTGGAACTTGGCTGGCAATAGACAGCAAATGAAGCAGCTAGGCACAGGGGCTCTTTGACATATACAGCAAAGAAGTCCTTGGAGGACCATGATGACACAGGTGCAAATGGCACTATTTACTGTCTACTTGTAACTTTATTGCTAGCAATACATTTTAAAACCATGTATAAAAAGGGTCTAAACCCAGACAATATTTTGAACCGAGTGATTGGCGCTTCCTATCGCTCGACTATAATATAACTTTCACAGCCACAGAAGCACATACAGGCTTCCTGCAGCCTTTGCTGAACAGCTCAGCCTCATAAACGGTTTGATTTGCGGCTATTCTATTCTGTCCTGCTCTCGTTTATTAAAGTGCTGTTATGTTATTGTTACCGCAGGAGGGAAAACATGGAAAAACATCGAAAAGCTCCTCAGACACAGCACTGCGCTGACAAATCACACCCGCTATTGCAGCGTGCGTGCCATTATTGCTCGGCGAGTATGCGCGTGTGTGTTTGTGTGCGAAGTGTGCAAAATGCGAAGGTGCTTTTGTCCTCCTGAGGGTGCTTTGGCAGGCTGGCAGGTGCGAACGATGGGGAGCTAGAAAGCGACTGGCATAGCCGTGGATTCAGCAGATGGCCTTTCACTCAGAAAACGCTCTCTCCTCTGCTCCTCGCTTTCTCTCGTTCCTTGTTAAACACGTTACAACTTCTGCTTCTCAGCGTCAGCGTGCGCGTGTGTGCGTTTGTGCTTCTGCTTTGTTTGCAGTCTAATGATCCTCCAGACTCACAACCATCTCCTTTTCCGAATAGCCGCAGGTTCTGGTTACATGCCAGATTCCTGCGTAGCTTTTTTCCCGCTCTTTCATTCTGTTTTCATGTTTTTAAAGCGGGAGTTTTGGTGAGAAGTTGGTGTGAAGTTGTTCCATCTATGCCTGTTTTTTTTTTTAAAGTTGTTTCGTCTGTAGTCTGTCCCTGCGTGGAGCACATCTGTTGTTAGAGCTGTAGATATCCGGCAGGGAGTCAAGGGTCACAATCTGTTTAAGAAAACCTCAAAAGAAATATGAAAAAAGGAACCAACTCGAATCTTACTTCAAAATAATATGTACTGTTATTTACCAAAGCCGTCGTTGTTATTTTTCCACTGAGTTGGGATCTAACAGAAATCTGCTGATCGCCATCTTGCAGTGTTTCCAATCTTATCATGTTCTTCATTGTTACATATTATTCATTTTTCTGCGAGAGGACACTTTTTTTTTAAGCAGAGTACAGAATAACAAAAGGTGAAAGGCGACGAGAAAGAAACACAAAGGAAAGTAAGCTGTGGAACTAGGAGAAAGACTTTTCAGTCTCACTAATAGAGAGCGGTAACAGCTCTACCTCGCAAACACAATAGCATATCCTGTTGATGTGCAATTGTGTCTATGCGTGTAAGCTCTTCTACCACCACAACATCTGCTGTGGAGCCCAGGGTTATTCTTTAAAAGTTAATGACACAAAAGAGAAGAGGAAGGATGGAAAAAACGTGAGGCATGTGCTAATGAAAACACGCTGCTGAGAGAGGAGAGAGCAGAGTAAAGATCTACAACACTAATTGAGTGTAAAACAGCTCAAAAATGTATAAGCGTGTTGGGGGAAGGGGGAGCTGTTTTTGTATTTCAAAGATGCTGTGAGAAACTGGAAAGAAAAGCACCAGTAATTAATATTAAAAATATTCAGTTTAGATATGGAAAAAATGAAAAAGATTTCGACCCTCCCACCCCAGGAAATAGAAAACAAAACAAAGGCATAACCAACACACCTGCTATTTCAAAACGGTGAATTTGGTGGAGGGTAAAATCAGCTGATGCAGCTTCCCCTGTGGGCGCTGTTGGTCTGTTTGCTCAGTAATAATATTAATAATGGTTTGTTAGCCAAAAGGTTGTTTTTGGTGTAAAAATCTAAAACGGGCCAGGTTTGGCGACACACGCGTGTATACATATGCAAGGGTGTAATTTGTATGTATTGCTTGGATGGCGGTGCTGTAGGGTGTAGCCAAATACAGCTTTGTCTGCAGAATGCCTAGAAAGTAGTGTGCAAGCAGTGCAATAACAGCAGCTAGTTGCCGCAGGTGCAAGAATGCATCAGGCAGGATCTATGCAAATGAGCAGATGTTGCAGCGGGACTGATCAAATGCCCTATAAACATCTAGAAACCCCCCAAAAAACTGTTTTCATCCAGGGTTTTATGGTGCATTCAAAAGCATTTATCCACTACACACACACACATATAAGCGCGCATATTACGAACATGACCTAATCAAGTTGCGTCGGTGTAGTAACATCATTAGGGAAATTAGTTTCACACGGATCTCAAAGCAAATACAAAATGCACTTCACTTAATGATACAGATGACATGCTTTTCCCGCTCTTTTTGCATCCCGTACAATTTGACCTTTCACCGTGTTGTTAAAGATTCTGCTACATTACACCCATTACCAAAGCGGACCTCAGACCTCACTGCCAGGATTCCCTCACGTCTTACCTTTTCTCTGCCTTCCCTTCTTTTTCCTTTCCTCCTGCTACTCCACTCTCTTTAATGAGAGACACCGGAATGAAATGTTTCCAAACCGGGTGTTAATGAAACATAGACAGATTTATTAGTCATAACTCTTCAGCTAATCATTTCCCCTTCCTAATAATTAGCCCGAGCTGAGTAAATCTTTTTACACTGTGGTCAGAGAGTGCTGAGCTGGTGCCAGACGCAGCCAAGATGGAGAGTGAAAGAGCCAGAAGAAGAAATTTTCGACGTGCAGTAACTTTTTTTTTTAAATCAGTCTTTTTTTGTTTGTTTGTTTGTTTGTTTGTTTGTCTTTTGATTCCATGCTGCTTTGACTCAATTAATTATCCACAATCACCTCAGCGTTTGTCAGCGCTCAAGCAGTGCGCGTCTTTCGTCTCTCGGGTTTGCGAACGAGGCTCGGTTTTGCTGCGAAAATAATGAGAGTGAATTTAATCCATTGATTTCATTCCCAGTAATTATTTTTTATTTAATAGCTTGATATTAAATGGAATCGCCATTATCATGAGTAATGACGAGAGCAGATGCCCACAGCAGGGTGTTTTTTATTTATGTGTGCGGATAGATGTGTCATTTCATTGTGTCATGCTGGAGGGGTGACTAATGATTTACTGATTTCATTTTTCTAGTCATTCTGATTAGCAGTGGAAAAATAATGTGGAGAGACAGGAAATGAAAGAGGAGAGGAGAGGAGATGAGAGGTGACGAGAGGGAAGAGGGGATGTGACAGGTGAGGAGATGAGGAGAGGAAAGGAAAGGAAATGAATGCAGTTTTTACATGAACGATCCTCTTTGGGCTCTTCCGTACCTTCGAGTGTATCAAGTTTTTAGTCGACAGCAGACTTCTAACCTTATAAAAGATGACTGTTCGTTATCTCCCCAAACATTCAAGCTCAAGTTAAAACTAGTCCAAGGTTACAACCCTAGCTTCTTCTCTTTGCCTCGCATCGCTGGTTTGTTTATGTCTTTGGACCCTCTCTTTATGCTTTTTCAAAGAGTGGGCTCTGTCCTGCTCAGTTTCAAGGTTATTCCACCATCTATCTATCTGCATCGCTGTCATCCCTTCGAAATTTCTCTGCCTTTTGTGAAAAATCAAGCGCTTCATACTCGGCCAAAGTTTCCTTTCGTTTGATCAGCCTGTTTGCTTCCCTGTCTGCTTCTTTCTCATGTGGCACTGTTCTCCACTTTTCACTTTTTCTTTCAACCGTCACAGCCTTGAATCTCTAACTTCGCCTCCGAGCCGCTCAACCTGAACTATGCCTATGATGTACTCATTTCTAATCCTGTCCCTCCTGGTCGCCTCAGATGAAAATCTTAGCATCATCAGCTCTGCCACCTCCAACTCCGCCTCCTGTCTTTTTGTTAGTGCCACCATTTCCAAACCATACATCATCGCTCAGTACCAGCGTGTAAACCTTCCCTTTCACTCTTCCCGCCATTCTGTCACAAATCACCCCTGACACTCGTCTCCACCCACTCCACCCTGCCTGCATTTTCACTCTTTCACCATAACTCGTCTCTCTCATATTTCTGCTGCTGCACACGCTTCCACCTCCAAGTTTTTTTTACCTTTCTTTTTCTTCTCTCTATGTTACACTCAACGTTTAGATAATGTCTTTGACAAAATAGCTTTTTGCAAGCAGCAACGTATTACAGAACAGAGGACACAATCAATATGTGACAGTGGTCATTGTCCTAATCCCACACTGCACTGATGAGCTTTAGCAGCCCAGTCCAGCCCCAGTCTAATAAAATGACAGCAGAATCACTGACTACTTAATTCAATTATCAGAGGAAGCACAAATCAGCACAGCTCTTTGCTGTCGATGGTGTTGTCTCTCTCTCGCTTTCTCTCAGTAGCTTGGAGTCAGACTGAGGGGAAAATGGGAAGCAGCAATGGAACCCGAGGCTAATAGACCAAAAAATGAAGACTTGGCATAACACTGACAATATCAGAGAAAGACGGGAGCTTGCTTTTTCACACTTCCTGCACTCATACACATGTGGCATCTATATCTGTGAAATACTGATGAAGATTAAAAATAAATAAATAAGGTTTTTGATTTACTTTAATTATGAACGAAACAGGACAAGAACTGAAAAAAGACATATCCAGGACAAAATGACTTACAAACACACAGGAAAACAGTCATTGGAACAAGGGTGAGTGTAGTGTACGTGATGTGTTATGAACCTCCGTGTAATGAGTGTTAACCAGGAGTAAAGGATTAAACAAAATAAATGCTGCTATTTTTTCTTTATTTTATTGTAATTAAATAGCTAACTATATACAAAATAAAAATGTTTAAAGTGTAAATTATAATGAGAAAAATAAAAATCTGCATATGTCCCACATGTAAAGCAAAATCCACATCAGAGGCCAGGCGATAGGTTTCACAATCCTGACCTCCTGAGGAAAGACATATCACTCAAACTTTATTAGTAAAGATGGACACATGCTTTGGAAGGTCTGATATTTTAGCCCACATTAATGTTAACAGCACAGTCTGATATTGAGCATTCGCCTCGTGTCCACATGAGTTAACCTCTGTGTGCTCTGTTACCTTCCCACAGTCAAGTGGGCAAACCAACCCAAACTGTGTGTTTGAGTACATTTCAGTGTGGATATATCTTGTGCTTGTCTTATAACAAACTGAAAACCTGGCCAAGTTTTTTGGAGGGTTCTCTCCATCATACACTGCAGTAATCTGCAATGATAATAATATGAAATGATCTAGCTTTCTTTAATTTAGAGCAGGAATGCATGGATGAATAGAAGCTGAGTGAATATGATGTATTTTATAAGATGAAGTAAACACAGCTGTTGTTTGTCCAAATGACTCCTTAATTTCTCCAGTTCCTCTTATCTTCTTTTTTCCTGTTACCTCGTGGTTTAGCCAAGACACAAAGATGCTGTTCTTTCTTTCTCAGGACATGTCCTGCAGCCACGCTGGTGCCTGACACTCTTCTTTTTGTCATCTGCTCTCAATCTGTCTATCAAGTCTTTTATTCTTCCTCTCTTTCTTCTCTTTCCCTAAGGGGTGAGCAGCAGTTTGTGCTGATCCCGTTCTCCTTGTCTCCTTGTATCCCCAGATCATACAGCCTACAATGGACTTCCTCGTAAAGATCTTACTTCTCCTTGCTGCTTTATCTGCTTAACTTCTCCCCCCTTTCATTTGCCATCTCTTCTTTCTCTCCTACTTTACCTTCAGCTTAGATTGCTGCAGCACAAACGCTGCCCCTGCTCTTTCGCTCTCTGTCCACATCACTTATGTTAACCTTGGAGTTTCTATTCCTATGGCTGCCTTGCTGTCTCGCCTCACTCTTCCCCTCCATCTGATTGCTTGTTAGTTGGTATGCAGGCTTGGACCCCTATTGTGCATTCTTGCCTGTCAGCACTCTCGTTCTCCTTTCCTTCTCCCTATATCTTTCTTTATCCCCCCCTTCTAGCTCCTTGTGGTGAATCTTGCAGCACAACTACGTATTCTGAGAGGATGAATGGATTGCAACAAAAAGGCGAAAGAAGGACATGTTGGCTATCGGACACTTAAAAGCAGAATTTAACACCTCAGAGAGATAGAGTGCAGCGGAGGAAAGGAAGAGGGAAGAAAACGGGGAGGGGCCACGACGACAATAATATATGGATGGAGTTCTACGAGGGTAGAAGCTTGCTCGCCGAATGACAAATGGGTCTCGAGTGACAGAGTATTATATTAAAAAGCAAATTGATATGCAAATGTGGAGTGTGTGGCTTTGGAGGACAGGGATAGCCTGTTGTCCTCACTGAAGTGGAACAGAGAGGCAGAGAGAAAGGTGAGAGCCCGGCTTTGATACTGATACAGAAGTCCATTAATGTGTGTTTTTTGCGTGATTGGTGGGTGTACTTTAAATCAGACGCAGCACAGTATAGAGCAGGAGCGTTCACGTCACGGTGCAGTACAGCATGATCGAGGATCCGCTGGTGGAAATCCAGGAGGACTTCCTCATTATGAAGTCTGTTCCTGCACCAGACTCTATGTTCATAACATACGGTCAATGCATGCAGCAAGAAACTAGTAATTGAACAATGGTATGGTGTTTTCTGCAGTCGCATTCAATCCATTTTTGGTCAGCGTATATATAAATATAAAACATAACACAACTAGATCATCTCCTTGACTCCTGTGTCACTTATAAAGAAAAAAAAGGTATGATAACCTACAGCACACAGTATCTGAGACTGATATTCTAGGATTTGGGTAATTAATCCAAAACGAGTGACAAAAAAAGAAGATGGATTCCAAAATGGAAATGAATGATTTAAGCCAGAAAGGTGGGTGGATGCAGTGTGCGGATAAATCATTGAAACTGTGTACCACTGTGTTGATGCCTGGAAGGAGAAACTAAATTAACTTAAGTTGTGAAGCCACTAAAGTACCCCAAGCTGTGCTATTCTGTGATGTCCTTCACTGCTCTGCTTATTAGCGCTTGAACTGGGACGCCAAACCCAACACGCTGAGAGCAAACAGACGGGGGGAAGGTTGTCACTCTGTAAAAACAGATACTGTTTGGTTAAGATTTTGGCTAAATCTTCCCGACTTTACCCACAGCATCAAATGCTGGGATTGAATACTACCTGTGATCAATGGATGGAACAGATCAGGCTGTTATCTACTGTATGGGGAAAAAAATGACCTTTGACTGGAGGAGCAGATGAACTGTTTAAATGTGGCAAGCTATCAACAATACAATGTGTGTTTTCAGCTGTGCAATTTTTCTACTACTATTCTTAATTTCTGGTCTAAAAGTGAAACCTGAAAACTCACTTAAATTATCGAGTAAAAAAATGTAAAGGTCTTATTACAGCAGCTTTAGCTGAGCAATCGCAGGTCAGCTGCATTTAATTAAAGATATTAAATATCTGTTTTAGACACACACACAGAGACAGCTGTCAGGGGAAAACAAAAGCCACAGCCATGTCAGGTTTTGCACCATGTTTAAAACTGCAGCGCTAATGATTCATGACACTTCTAACTGGAGAGGAGAAATGAGTTGCTCTGTAATTACTATGGAAATGTGTTCATTTCCCATCAGACGCACACACACACACACACACACACTCACACACACTCACAGATATGCAGCATGCACCCATGGTTACAAACTAAAAGAGTGATCCGGAGGTGTTTCAAACGTTGGTTTTAGTGTTTTGCTGATCATATACACGTGTATGTGTGTGTGCGCGTGTGTGTGCACACATCCCCACGAGATTAGCACAGCTAGAGCCGAGGTGTGACCCATGTACCCATTCCCCATATGTTTTAAACACATGCCCCAAAGCTCTTTGTGTGTGGGAGTGTGAGTCAAGGGGGTAATGACAGTCCCTCGGTGCTCGGCTAGCTTGGGCTCAGCTGATAACCAGGTGGGCCCCACCTCCCATTTCATAAGAACATTATGCCCCCCTCCTCTCTATCCTCAAATACCAGTCTCTACCATTAAGTGCGTATGTGTTTGTGTGTATTCCCAAGACAGCCTATTGATGTCTGGGTTATACCATGCATTCAGCTGTGTAAAATCAACACAAGGATTAAACACCAAATGACTGAGAATTTCTGAGCCTAGTGGAACCCCACCTTTCTGCATTTCTGCTGCCTCGTGCTTCATTCTTAGTCAGAGCACATTACTATTTCCTCTTCCCTCAGTAGTCCTCTCTGTTATTATTTTTGCCTTTATCTCATTTCTCCTCTCCTTTGCTTTATCAAATCTTGGCTCGCTGTTTCTTTAGGTTTCTCTTTCGCCCTCCTCTCCACTGCTTTCTTGAATCGCGTACTGTCTATGCTTCACATTTCTTACTCTTGGCCCTGTGCCCAAATCAATTTGTCTTCATGATGGACAGACATGCTGGCTAAGTCCTCCTTTACCTCTACAAGACTCAAGGAGAATGTGATAAAAGGAAGGAAAGGAGCGGAGACCTTTGACCCTTTAGCAGTCCTCTTAGATTACAGTAATAAACTGAAGAATACAAAGGAATGAAAAAGCAAATAAATAAACATCCACAAATTGTAACTTATTGTAAATTACCTTGAAATGAAAGGGGAGGAGAGAAAATAGAAACCATGTGGTACTTATGTTGTGGTTAGTGAACCATTATACGATACCGCTTTTACATTTTATATTTTTGTCCTGAAGCTTTGATTCAAATTTAAAGGTGCCGTAAATCTCAGAGACAGTGTTATGGTTGATTATAGCTCTTAAACACTGTTTGAGGCAAACGACCAACAAAGTGGAGCGAAAATACAGGAACATACTGTCAGGAACACACACACACACACACACAGGAACACAAATCCTCCCCCCGCGAGGTCTGTAAGACAGAAAAAGTTAACACTTCCTCACAGCTGCAGTGCAAGATTGAGCTGATCAATTTGTCAATATTTTGTCTTGATCACTGGGCTGACCCTTGCCACAGGATGCCCAGAGGGGGGCTGGGGAAAGGGCTTAAATGTGGGTGGGTGTGGCCACGGATAATGTTAAAAGCAGTGCTCGATGGCCAGAAGGGTCCATGGGAAGGTACAGAGGAGTGCTTTGGTGCACTGGTCTCTGCCATATACATATACAGACACATTAATTCTCTAACCTCAGGCATAAGAGCTCAGAGACAAGGACTCAAATGAACGCTGGAAGCAAAGAAATATAAAAAGGGTTGTTTTTATTTTTTCCTCCAGGTTTTTTTTATTCAGAGAAAAGAGGTGTGTGGAGACAAAAAGGAAAACCGTCAACTATGCACAGTTTTTGATTTTTCTGAAAATAACATTGATTTAAAATAGCAAACAGATATATGCGAACATGCATATCCACCCAAGAAGGTCAAACTACATTCATACTCCACAGTCTGCTTAAGTAGATACACCTTACTAGTACTGGATTGGACGAGTTTCCACATGTTGTGCATTCAGAGATGCTCTTCTGCATAGCTTGGTTGAAGTGAGTGAATATTTGAGTTACTGTTGGTTTCTGGTTAACTCACAGCAGACAGGCCATTCTCCTCTAACACGCACTGATTTGCGGCCACATGATTACCTCATTTAAAATTTGCATTAACAATAAGCTGAACAGGTGCACCTAACAAAGTGGCTAGTGAGTGTGCATGGCCTTTGTTGGCGTGGAAGATGGTGGCATTACTGTGGTGGAAGAATAGTCCCCACTGTGTGCTTAGACTTATTTATTGTACAGCAGTAGAACACAAATGCTCTCTTTTTCAGGCACTGTGGATACATCAAAGCCAAGCAAGACCCCGACGAAGAGAAGATGCAGTTCCAACATGGGCGAGGTAAAGACGCGAGCATGTGCAGATCCAGATAATATTATATTAGATAAATATTATCTGCATGTCATTTGTCTTAAAACCAGACTTCCCACCCACATGTTATGAATCATATCACTGCGTGTATTTATGGCTGTAAACAACAAACAGATGGCGGAATATTTTTCAGAAAATGAACAAAGGCAGGCACCAATGTGACAGCGTCTTCCGAATTAACCCCCTTGTTTTTTTCACATACATGTAAAGCAGCCGTGCTTTGTTTGCAAATCTCAAAATGTACAATAAGAACTTTAACAGTCGGAGCCAGAACATAAACGCGTAACTGAATGAACCACATTGTTTCACGTTTTCTTGCATAAATGTTTGCTGGCAGATTGAAGCTCTTTATGGGTTCCTGTTAAAGTTCTGAATCATTTTCACACCACTGCTAACAAAGTAGATATGTGTTTATTATTATGTAATCATTTGTAATGTCACTCAAACAAAGCGTTCACACTCGACATCTCAACACGAATTTACACTTTACAAATATCTGCGTAGACACTGAGTCAGTGTTGGGGAAAGTGCTTCCAAACTACTGTAAAAATTCCATGAACTTCCTTAATATTCCATACCATAGCTCCAACATGGACTGATTTTCTTACAGTACATGTTTTCAAGCTGTAAGCAAATTAAATTCTGTGCCCATTTCCTCACTTTTCCACTTGTGCAGTCAAGCTTCCAGGCAGCAGGACTTACATCCATCCTCACACCTACGAAGACCCCAACCAGGCTGTCAGAGACTTTGCCAAAGAGATAGATGCTTCCAATATTCGCATAGAGAGAGTCATCGGAGCTGGTGAGTTGGCAAAAAAAACAGCAGTAGGCTACTTTAATCACAGGAAAAAAAGGTTTAAATGATTTCTTAATTTTAAGGATTAAATGGAGTCAATAAAAGACAATATTAAACTCAGCGTATGTGTCTGTGCACGCATGTAGGAGAGTTTGGCGAGGTGTGCAGTGGCCGGCTACGCATGCAGGGAAAAAGAGAGATCTACGTTGCCATCAAGAGTTTGAAAGCAGGATACTCTGACAAACAGAGGCGGGACTTCCTGTCTGAGGCCTCCATTATGGGACAGTTTGACCACGCGAACATCATCAGGCTGGAGGGCGTCGTCACGAGATGTAAGTGAAGGCAAAAGTGTGATGAAGCCTTTTGTGGCTGGTTCTGTGACGTTTTTGAGGAATCGTTCACTCCCCTTCTCTTGTGTCGATCTCTGTGTGTCACACACCTGTTTGAGACTTAGCAGAGCTGTCAGTGATGTAAATCGAAGCTGACCCTGGATCAGATAAAAGCTCCATTACCATGGTAACACAGCGGTGACGCATGGCAGTGTGCATGTGATGTAACCGTCCTCCTCTTAAATGACCACTTGTTTACTTCACATGATTGTTTTTAGGCAAATTAGAACGAGTGCGTGTGTTCGTGTTAGATAAGACAGCGCTGGTACAACAAGATAGGTGATTCGTTATCACCGAGCCACGCTCCCTCGACCATTCAGTCCATCTTTTTCGAAATCTATTCGACTCTTGTCTCAGACCGCTATCTCGCGCTGCTGCTTTCTCTCTCAGTCAGTGTCCATCCTTCTCTTTCAGTGGCTCCCCTGGTTCGCTCTATTCTATTCTCGCTGTCTGTCTCATTCACTTAATCCCAGTCTCATCTCCTCACCCTCTAGCACTCTCTTTCTCTCTCCCTCTCTCTTTGTCATTCTCACTCCATGTTTGACAACGTAAATGCTACGTTTACCCAGATAAATGTGAAAATACTACACGGACACCTCCAGCTGACTATCTCTATCAGCCCTTAGATTTAAAGAACTTCAAGATTCATCAAAACGATTTGAAGGAAATCCTGATTCTTACAATGTCTGGGTATATCTGCCCTTATGACAGGTTCACAACCAAAATCCATAAAGTAAAATGACAAATATATATGTGACTATGAGCAGACAGCCAACAGATAATTATTGATTTAAAATGTAATATTAAAATTTTTAATTTTATAAAAAAAGGCTTTTTCCTTTTTTTTTTTTTTACTATGGCTTGAGTCACTCAGACTTAGAAACCTGGTGGGTAAATCCCTGGAAACCACAGGCTTGGGAAATATGCATATTCCCTAACCAGTTGGTAAGTAGTTGCTGGAGGTTTCTAGCTTTCACTATGAAATCTGTTACTAGAGTCTAGTCATGCAGGCATAGTGATCAATCAGTGACCCCCTGGTAACCACAGGTTGCTAAGGAAAGATGCCTATTGCCTAGCTGTTGGAAAGTGGTTGCAGTAGGTTGCTGGCAGTGGCTATGTGAAACTGGTTGCACTGGTTTGTACATGGAGCTGCACTAAAGTCTGTGCTGTGTTAACAAATAATTAGCTAATTCTTAATTATTATATTAAGAATAAGTGAATAAGTAATTTGTAAATCATCTATAATTTATCAGCTGTTTTTGTAAAACTGCAACTAATGTTTAAAGCAGCTTTGAAATAGTTAATAAATGTGATGTAATACATCTATAAACAGTATTTTTACAGCTAAAGGTAAAAATAATTGTGCAGCTTATTCCATGCTTGGCTTTTTTTTTTTTCTTACAAAATGGACCCATTCACAGAGGTGACCCTGTGGGATGAGAAATGACACTTAGGATGTGATTTTAAGGGCCCAAGCGTCGCTACATAAATGAATGAACATCAGTGATGACTGACACCCACCTCACTATTGTCATGACATTGTCCCCCCCTCCCCCATGGGAATAAAACAAGTCCCCATTAACTTTGTATTTCAAAATGATAATAATAATAATTAACAAAAAATATATAATATAGGATTTGTTTGTGTGCTGATGTCAACAGAATTTAATTGCTAGTTAGCATCCAGTGCAACATACAGTTTTTTAAGAAAATTATTTTATCACTCGCGACAACGACAAAGTAACATGAAATATTTGAGAGAGGTCTATAGACAAGCAAAGGACAGAGAATCATTATTTATAAAGACACAGGCCCTAAATTAAACCTCGGCTTTCCCCCTAATCTGACTCCTCTTCCTACCTAGAGACACAAACAAAGATCTTCAGTCCATCACACCACGCTGTTCAGCGCAGCTCAGGCCAACAAAGAGCAAGTGCATATACACGGCCTTTTATCGTGATTATTAATAATTCATAAAGTTAATTGGATGTGTTTTTGGCCCCATGAATATTCAACAGCATGCATATTACAAATGAGACTTCACTGCATTTCTTATTAATTTCTTCTTGTACTGTCACTCTCTTTGTCTCTCTCTCGCTCTCTGTCTGTGTCTATCTCGCTTGCTTTTTCAGCCATGAGAGACATGTAACATGTAAACGTATAATTACGGCACTCTTTTTTCCCACTAACTGCCACTATTCTGTTTTAAAATACCAGAATTAATTGAAAAATTACTGCCAAATCCTTGACGTTTTGGGTCAGAGGACATTAGCGGGGTTGACACAGGAAACGGTTAAAGAGCTGAGCAACGACTTGACAAGTGATTTGTTTTAACATAATCAAGTACTCATTGCTGCGTAGTGTTCTTTGAATGTAAAAGTACGTTTATGCGCATTGGCGTGGTGTATTTAATGAGCGCTCGCCTCCTTCTACATGTATTACTTTGTGACTCCCTTCTCACCTGTCTTCACGGCACATTGAGAAGCTGATAGAGCCCCTCAAAAACAAATCTCACGAGCAAAGCAGTAATTTCACAGGTCACAGCCCCGGGTGTGCATGTGCGAGCGAGGGGGTGAGAGTTGAGATGGGTCAATAATTCCTTCAGGCCCTTTTCTGCAGCCCCAGCTGGTCCTTTTACACCACCCTCAGTCTAATCAGACAGGCTGACCCCAGCTGATCTGGACTCAGGTGTGCTGGATTTGTTTGTGCTGGTGTTAATGGTAGCAGACTTACACGTAGAAAGTGGAGTATCGGTTTGAGCAGGAGTAGGAAGGTGTAATTACCGACAAAACGAGGCATCAGCACAAGCTGAAGAAGAAATGCGAACACGCTCTTTTTTGCCAAGAGCTACATGGGAACAACTTTACATGACTCATATGCTCAAAGTTGAAGGGAGTCGGGTTGTACTGCACAATACTTTAATAAGGATGACAGAATGTACTGCAACAGAACTCTGGATAATAAGTATTTCCATTTTCAAGGCTAAAACCACCTTTTTTGTTGTTTTTTTTATCCTTGCCAGTAGTCCAGAATTCAAACACTATTAGTTTTCTATGATGTAATATTTTTCTTGAGGAATTACTAAACTATCTTAATAACTGCAGCATAATTTTCTTTTGATCCTTAATTGGATAATGGATTTCTTGTTTCAACAGTGCAGACAGGAGTAATGTTAACCGCTGGCGGCACTGGTGCGCTTGACCTTGTTGTTACAAGAAGCACAATAGTAGACTTTGTTGTACTAATTGTGTAAATGGCTTTGGTGTGCCAGTAGTCAAAGTACTACGAGTATCTTTGGTAAAAGTGTGAGTGATTCAACCAAAGTTGTGGTTATAGTAAGAAATCTGGCACAGTTCTGGCACAATATTCTGTCTATCAGTGTGTGTGTGTGTGTGTTTGTGTGTGCGTGCGCGCACAAATGTGTTCACTGCTTAAAACCTCATAAGCCTTCATGCGCTCCTATGTGCCACACTAATAACCTGCTCTGCTGTCTGTCACCTGATTGCTGCTATTGTCATGCTAATTAGAGGGCCACATGCAGAAAAGGAGGGGGGGACTTGCTCTTTTTTTTCTTCTTTTTTTTTCTGTCTGTCTCGCCGCACATCAGAAAAGTGCAGCAATCTGCCCCCATCCCATCATCCCCTCCTCCCTGCCCCTCTCCATCTCCTTATCTCCTTTTTATCTCCACCGTCCCTCATTTTATCCATCCATCGTCTATGAGTTTTACAATCGCTGCAACAATTGGCCCATTTGGAAAACCCTCAATTACCGAAGTCCTTCTCATCTGACACACACACACACACACACACACAAACATAAAAAGGCTGCTCTACAAAGGTGCTGTTAAACCCTGCAAAACCACATTTTCCTCTTGTCTTCTGTTTGAAGAAACTAGTGATTAGTTTTAACTGTGTGTCTTTGTGCGCTGAACAATAGGTGTTTCAATATTTCCTGTCAGACTCTTTGAAAGTATTCTGAATATGCATGTAGCTTTGTAGACTGGACCGCACAGACAACGACACGGGGAAGCAGGAGGGGGACCGAAGAGAAAAGGTGACAACAGGATGTAGGGAAGCAGGGGGCGTGGATGGATGAGAGAGGATACAAGAGGGAGGAAATGAAAGAGGATGGGGCTTGGGAATAAATGAGGGTGATTGGGGGGGGGGAGAAGATGTGCAAAGAGATTTGAGGAAAGGAGGGAGCAGATAGAGGAGAGGAGAGATGGCGAGGAGACAAACGTGAGGAAATGAGAGGAGATGAGAAAGCAAAGAGGGAGGAGGAGAGGTGAAGAGAGGAGATAAGGTTATTGAGTTTCTGTCTATCTGTTTCTCCGCTCCCCCACAACCTCGCGTGGCTCTTCCCAGAACAGAGATCTGTCCTGTGTTAAAAGCATTGTATAATTTAGTTCAGACCCTTAACATTAATCAATACAGCAGTTATTTCATTTTCTCGTTTGTACCTTGGGCCGCCTCATTCAATAATGCGGTAATGCGGCCCACTGGCGCACACACAGAGTCTATCACTTTCGTTTACGCTCGCACCAACACGCACAGAAACAGCCTCTCATAATGTAATTTGCCAGACAGAGTGTATATATGTTGTCTCTATCGCTTTCATATACACACGGCAATTCACAGATTCACGCAAACACACACATCTACACGCACACATATCTACACATGCATGCGACGCCTAAATGATCCCACCTTTATCCCAGAGGAGAGAAGAGACAACACTTTCTTCTGTCACTTAATAAAGTGATGTAAAATAAGAGCAAACTCCTTTCTGATCCATTTCATAACACACTAAAGCACACAAAACATCAATACCCGATCTGCAGTCTGCACTAAAACACACATACACGTACGTGCATACAGTGGGAGGCGCTTTCAGCCCTGCAAACGGATGTGTTATTTCTGAAGCCAATGAAAGGCAATAAATTCGAATGAATATGAATGTGATTAGTTAATTATGTGCTTTCAGGAGGAAATTGAGGAGCGCCTGTGAAAATTTGGCAGAGGGAGCTCCATGACGAGCTGAAGTGAAGTGTGAATGGCATGTGATGAAGTTGCTGCATGAAGTAAAAGGGATTCATTGTACCGTTGAGTGTGTGCGTGTGTGTATTCGTGCGCACGTGTGTGTTTGCACAAGCACCTGACAAAAAATAGGCGAAATGAGCTAATATGTAACACGAGAGTGTGTGTGTGTGTGTGTGTGTGTGTGTGTGTGTGTGTGCGTGTGT
>VUQR01036049.1:103513-119699 GCA_015108515.1 Hemichromis elongatus
GAACAGAGAGCGAGAGAAAGGGAGGGGGGGGGAGGCAGAAGGATGGAGTAAGCGTAGTTAGGAGGGGGGAGGTAAAGGGGTGCGGTAGGTGTGTACGGAGGTGGAGGAAACAAAAGTACAGTGCAGAGCGACTTAGAAGCTTTGCCTTTTATTTGACTTTGACCGAGCAGGGATGGGGGATGCTAGGTGGTGCAGAGGCAGCTGCCGCATGTTAAAAAGCTGAACGGAGCCTATAGAGGTACAATGTGTCTGTGTGTGTGTCAGAGAGAAGGAGAGCGAGAGCTCTTACTGCCTGTTGTGTCTATACAGTGGGCTATATGAATCCTTTTGATCTGAGGATCGACAACAAAGGCAGGGGCGGCGGCGCAGGGAAGAAAAAAGATAACAGAAGAAAGACAAGTATAAGAACAAACACTGGAGCAAACATTAACCCCTGTTGTCATATTAAAGCAGAGCGCTGCTTAGCTAAGTTAGTGTATAACCTCTCCTGCTCCGTTCCTAAAAACAGCACTGCACCAGGCTTCTTTGCAGCAACCATTGTATAATTTGTTTTCTCGCCTCTACAGTACTCTGCTGTATCTTGATTTATTACAGCGCTAATACAACAGCCTTGAAGTATTCACTCTATTATTGGCAGCACGATGCAGTGGGCCCAGAGTGTCTGATGTTCAGTATGTGAATAAATGCTGACTGCCTCTGGGACCATTTACAGGGAGGGAAGATCCCCATCAGATGGACAGCTCCAGAGGCAATAGCCTACAGGAAGTTCACCTCAGCAAGTGATGTGTGGAGTTACGGCATTGTCATGTGGGAGGTGATTTCATACGGAGAGAGACCCTACTGGGAGATGTCCAACCAGGATGTGAGTCACACATAAACACACGGTCTCAGGTTCAGTGTTAATCAAATTAGTGCACTTACACAGTGCTGCCTGCAATAAAGAGCTACTTTTGTTCAGTGTTCAGTAAGATTCCTATCTATAACAACAAGTGTACACATTTTACATTTTTCCTGTATAGTACTGATCATAGAACTCGATACCTCTCTCCATGCAGGTGATCAAAGCAATAGACGAGGGCTACCGTCTTCCTGCTCCTATGGATTGTCCTGTGGTGTTGCACCAGCTCATGCTGGATTGCTGGGAGAAGGGGCGAAGCGACAGGCCAAAGTTTGCACAGATTGTCACAATCCTGGACAAGCTCATCAGGAACCCAGCCAGTCTCAGAGAGCTGGCAAACAGCTCAGTATGGTCAGTGAGAGAAAGATATGAGTTATGACTGCAAATTTCACTGATAAACCTTGAAATACCTGGATTAAATTATAGGAGAGTAGAGGTACAAAGTGCAAAGCAGTAAATGAGGTGACATGAAAGAACATTACTATCTTTTATAAACAAAGTCGTATTCATGAAATGGAAATTTATTGATGCAGAATCACGCTTTTTTTCACATTCAGTGTAGATGCCCCTAATCCCCAGTTATATCGCACTCATCCACTGAATATAATTATTTGTACATTTACATTTTGTAACTTCAGGCATTTAGCTAACCCTCAGAATGAAAACAGCATGCAGATGTTCCAATCCATTTCCATTCCGACATACTCGACAGAAAAAACAAATCCCGGCACCTCTAAAAAAGGCAGAACACAGCAGACTCAGAGAACAATGCGACAGGACGAAAAGACTTAAACAAACAAAAGCATATACTGCACTACATAAGTGAATATTGTAAGTGCAAATTGTAAATATTGCGTTACCTTTGAGTGTGCAATGACAAATAAATAATTTATAACAATTTATAACAAAAGCAAGTCGAGGGTTTTACAAGTAAAACCGCATAAACTTGCTCTGAGCTGTGGGCAGCAGATGATCAAGCATTAATCATACTTACCCGCTAATGGTTGGGTTTAAAGTTTACGTTTTTCTTTTCAGTGGGGATTTGAGGCTGTCGTGTTGCGGTCATTGCAGAATTATAATGATTCTGTCGGCAGAACCAAGACTGATATCTTTACGAATGTGTTCCACGTACAAGTGATTGACTTCAGCAGTAACAACAAACTGTTTTTCTAGCCATAAACCAGCCAAAGCTTCATGTGTGTGTGTTTTTTTTAATCCCAGCAGGGAGGACCCGTCCACACCAGAGTTCAGTGTGAGTACAGTGGATGAGTGGTTAGATGCTATCAAGATGGGCCACTACAAGGAGAACTTTTCCAGTGCTGGATATGTCAGCTTGGACTCTATCCTTTACATCAGTGTCAGGTACAGACTTACAGACCGGTCAGGACTGTCAGCATGAGTAATCATACATTCTACTTTGGTGTAATTTGAATGTGAAGACAGTAAACTGGACATGAAACTTGGTATTTTAAATATAAAACAGATGCATTTTTTTTAACAAAATAGCTTTGCAATATTTTGCCTGTATTTTTTTGTGTTTTCAATCTAGTGAACTGGCTAAGATGGGAGTGTCCCTGGCAGGCCACCAGAAGAAGATTTTGTCCAGTGTGCAGAGCCTGCAGACCCAGGGGACGCACGTCCAAGTATAACACTTTCAACGTTAGAGAAACACCGGGAGACAAAGTCAAACTGGATGCTCCTGTTAAGAGTTTCCCCAACAGAGCTGCGACGTAAGCTCTGTGCTTGGGCCTTCTTGGATTTTGAGACACACTAAGATGGAGACGACATGGACGCTTGCCTCCTTCACCTTCTCGCAGTTTCCCCATTTGTACCATCCTTGGTGGGCACTTCTGGCTTTAGCTCTCAGAGTCCCAGCAATAAGGTCACCATGTATGGAGCATCAAAGAGACACATTTCCAACAGCAAGGCTGCACTTGAAGCATCCCTGATCATTTCACGCCGTATCAACTCAACAAAAGAGGAGGGAATAAGACTTTAAACAAAAGAAATGACAAAAAAACAAATTAGAATATAATATCACTGTATGTTAGGTGTACAGTTGTTTTTTCTGTCATTTTGTTGGCTTTGAGTTTTCACCTTGAAGAATTTAAAAAGGGTCAGACGATATGTACATTTGTAGATATGTGTTTATATGGGCTGTGTGTCTCACAACCATAGAGATGGACCTAAAGTTTGTATTGTTGGTGAGGTTTATAGGCTCAACCTTAACAGACATAATTACTTAGTACGTGTATGGCCCCTTCCATTGCTGTCTGTGCACAGAAAGCCAGTGAATGAGCCAAGATCTGAATGAGATGAATGTTTGGGTTTGGGGAGAGGGGAACTGAAAAACTGGACCTTTAGAGATAGAGAGGGATATAGATTTGCTAGCTCACATAGGATCGAACTATGATTCGTTTTTAAATAGTGTATTGGACCAAGACCAGGGCTTCCTTAGTGACTGCTCCCAGACACACTTCCATAAAAACTACACTACACCAATGCATGTTTGCAAGTACCCTTGCATTTACAGTACAACGTAACTAACAGCAGAGAAAACAGCAGAAACTGCTACGATGCAGTTAGCACAGAGAAAATGCTATTTTTCCGCCGTCTTTTCCAAAGAGCAGTCTATCACAGGTGTTATAGTATGGTGTTGTTGCAAACACTTCAGCCCAGTTTGCCTTCCAGTATTTCAGGTATGTTAAGAAGTTTATATGGTTTTGTGAAGAGCAAAGTTGATTCAGACAGATGTCAGGACAGACGTCACGACAGGCTTCACAGTGTTGTGCCATGTACAGTAACTTTGAAATGTTCATCTAAATAATGACCCAGCGTTCCAGCTGTATGGTTTCGTTTCATCAGCTCCCATCGTTGGATGGTTAAACAAGGCCAGTTAGAATAATTACAGTGGTTTGTGTTTTCCAAATAGTCTGCTTTTATGAAAAGAAGCGTTGGACCCTTTATCAGCAAAATGAAACAGAAGCAGTGTTGACTTTCAGCTGTGCCACCAAAAGAGGGTAAATTTGACCTTTAAAAAAAGACGATTTGTGCGTGTTGTACTCTATCACTTCCCTGGTATCTGTCATTTTGAACACCCTTATTTCAAAAAAATACCCATAACGTAAAAAAGCATTTTTTTTCTGTATTAGAAGGAAACTGCTGCTTTTCACAAGAACTTTCACAATAATTATACAGTAATATATGAAGGGACCCTCTTTGTGTACACTGTAAAATGGCACTGAACCCGCTTTTAGTGTATTCCTGCACCCAGTTTTAATATTTGTGGTACTCCATAGGACCAACAGTGGCATAAAGTACAGAATATATGATTGTATCATAGTGTAAAATATGTACAGTGTTGATTTCCAATGTTAGAATGTTTGTAATGATAACAATGATGATGACTATGATGTACTTTTATTGTGAAAAAGAGATTTCTGAAGTTCTCGTTTCAGGGGTGGGTCATGCAGAGGTGAAGGTGATACGTTGGTCTGAACAAAGGAATGTAGCATGGTGCAAAGCTTCAGCTTTTATTGACAGGTTAGAGTGACTGCAGTTTCTACTATAGCGTTAGAATGAGTAGAATGGACTTTCTTTATCGATACACTGGCTTCATTTGCATATCCACCTTAAAGAGTAGTTACTTGCACTTTTTTTTAACCTTGGACTGCATACAACACAATTTTTAAAAATGCTTGTTCAGGAGAGGGAGGGAGGAAGGACGGAGGACTAACATGAAAATTCCTCAATTTAAATTTGAATCTGATATCGCAGATTGAACATTTGCTCTGTCCTTACAATAGCAATGATACCTGAGCTTAGCAGACTTGTCAAGCGTTGCATTTCTCGACATGCTGCAGTAGTTTACATGGCGTAGGAGTATTTTAAGAGGGTGAAGTGTATGAATGGTGATGCTACTTCCCCAAAGTCAACAGCAAAAGAATAAAAGTGTAAGAAATGGTTTCTGCAGCATGTTTGTTGGAACTAATGTAAGTGAGCTGTGACTGTTAGCATATCTGTTAGCTTTGTAACCAGACTTTACTTCAAAGGCTAAGAAGTACATCATTTACTTGCTAAATTGCTTTATTTCTGGAGTTACAGGGTATTTTAAATCCAGTATATGTATATGTCCAATCAGTACATGTGGCTGCAGATGCTTTCAAAATTGTCTGTTGGGAAGTCACCTGGAAACTCAGTTAGCCAAGAGACACCTTAGCTAAGGAGATAGACGGTAAAAAAGATTGATGTAGCCAATGTGCTCTCACATGCTTTTGTGCCTAAAGTTCTCTTTTAAAGCCCCGTTTACCTCATTGTCATCTTGGCATTTTTAAACTGGATGTAATGAGGGAAAACCACACTCTCATTTGCTAATGGCTTGTCAATCACATGTCATTGAACTATTATTTATTTTATTCAGTATGCCTTCAAATGAGTGTCCGAGCTCATATACTGAGGAAACTGTCCCCTGAGGTCAGGGCAGAGTGACATTTTTCTATCAACTTCTACAGGACTGGAAGTATTTTTTGCAACTACAGGTATCATCACCAGTGGTCAATTATTGAATCCTTTTTAGACCCAGAAGCTATCTTCATATTTTGTACCGCCTCTGACTAAACCTGTAAATTTCATCGATTAGCTATCTTCAACAGATAATGTGTTTTTAATTAATTCATATTGTTATTTTAAAAGTAGAAGCCTACCTTTGTCTAACATTTCAAAAATACAATTAGTAATGTGCGCCATGGAAATCCTGATAGGCCTCATAGTAATAAAATCTGTCAGTTGAGCCCCCCCTGCTGCCAGTGAAAAAGTTGCCCAGTAAAGAGCTTTTTTTAATTGTGTTGTTCGGCCCCAATGTTTTAGAACTATTAAAATAGAGGTGTGATAACCTGTTCTGCTTTTTTCAGCATAAACTGCAGACAAAATGCAAATTCAGAGTTTGAAACTGTTCATTCTACTCTTGCTAACTCTATGATTTCACTCTAGCGGACTACCCGTGACCGCTGGCCTTTTAGATGCCTTATTTTCTGAGCTATTTTTCTGTTTTGTTGCCCTATACAGGGGATATTGAGAGTAATGTGTATTTATATGTGTTCTTAAGGTGACCTCACATTAACACCCTGGTTTTCTAACATCCCAGAGGCCCCCTCAAACTGTACCATCATAACTTCCATACCTTTAAGTAGATAATATTAGAACCGTCATACCTGAAGACCTGTAAAAGTGGACGGGGAAAATCACAGTGTTGTTATTTATTTGCAAATTATAAATATGATTGGCTTTCTTTTCTTTATAAGTGCCAAATTCCTCTTGCATTTTTAACATTATGTTACTGCCTGCAAAATAATGGTGAATTGTTGACATTGTCCTCTTTTTGACCCACTTATTCAGCACTTTCACTTTAGAAAAATATGCCATACAAACCATTTTGGTTTCTACTCTGAAGTCCCTGGTTTTTATCACTTTTCACCATGTCAAGGTTAGCTATGTGGGCTGGTTTGCTTGAACTTAAATACAGTGTTTGTATCCATTCTCCACAAAGTCTGTATCGTAAATGTTAATGAGTGATTCTCATCTGAGACTTTTAGCACTCTCTCTATCTCCCTCTTTGTCCTCCTCTCTCTATTTGTTTGGCCATCATACAAGGCTTATTTGTCCCCATGCCAATTTCCTCTGCGTTGCTTGTTGTAAAGGGTGTAGGCATTTTAATGTCTTTCATGTTGCTGTAATAAATATGCTAATATTTCTAATTTCTCACCTGAAGCCTGCAGTGTCTTTTTCTTCAAAACATTTCCTGCTTGTCTTGCTCCCTTAGACAGGAGACAAAGATCCCAGAGAAGATTGAAACCCACTTACAAATATTATAACATTTAAAAAAAAATGCAGCCCCAGCATCCAGCTAAAATGTTATTTTACTTATTTAACTTAGCTACTAGGTGCTTCTTGGCAGGTGTAGATGGTGCCATTCTGTTCTTCTATAGTCCCATTGGGTCGCCTGGCATCCCATATCCACAGTCCTTGTCCTTGTATGTGTTGACAGTAATAACAGTAATGTTGCCACCACTACACTATCTAGCCTGATATATTTACTGATAGTGAGTACCATTACAGCAGACGCTTGTTGATTTGAACAATCCTCTACACACCAACCCAACTGTCAGTAACACTGAAATCAATGAGCTCAGATATATTGCCACAGTAATCCTCGCAGCACTCCGATATAATATAAAGCATGCATGTACAGAAAGTTCCCCATGGAGAAGAGGGCTGCCACTATCAGGAAAGACGGTTGCCATGAGAGACAGGTCCTGCATTAAAAGGAGGTACAATAAAATATCTATAACAGTGGTTAGCAAACAATACCATCTCCGAGTGGCTGGTGGACCCAAGATTCAACCTTCCATGAGCAGGAGAGACATTGAGAAGGCAGACATCCAACAATAAGTCTCCGTAATGAAGAGCTGGACAGCACCAGGACCTAATATTCAAGTTTACTTGTTAAGTAGTTAACAGAAGTCAGTGGTTACCTAGCACCACAAATAAGGAAACTACTAACAGCAGCTACTTATCCAGACTGGTTAACACAGGGTAAAACAATCGTGATCACAGCACCCGATTACCTCCCTCACCACAACATAGAAGCTCCAATCAGATATTGGAAATAACATCCAAGCCAGATTCTGGTTGGTAAAGCAGTACAACAGGGGTCTAAGACCAATTGGACCAACTTGACCCCCACCTAGATTGATTACACAAAAGTATATGATAGACATGGATATGGGAGTGCTTGGCATTATACAAGGCTAATAGTGCACTAATAGCATTCATCAGAAACTCAATTGGGCTGCTAAAGACTCCAAGGCAATTGCTCAAATCATCAACAAATGAAGGTTATACCAAAGTGATGCACTGACCTTCTATATATAAATGACATCGAAATGTATGCTTGGAGTGAAAAAAATATTGACTAAATTCACCTCACCAGGATCTACAGCAAGGTCAATGGGATGTCATTTGGACTGGAATCTGGAAGGGTGGAGTTAGCCAAAGATAAAATTGCAAACATATAAAATAACTTCAAGTACTTAGGCTTCCCACAACGGGAACCATGATAAAGATGCACAAATCTTATCCATAGCCAAATACTTTCAGCAGGTGCTGAATGGTAAAAATAAGAGCCACAATCCAGGATGAAACACTGAGCAACCCAAAACACATCATTAAGATGGCCCCCTGATATGAGCTGTTTCAAGAAAGCCTCAAACAGCTGAAGACAGATGGTGAGTAACAGGAGGAGGAACTATCATGGATGACCAAGCCCCTGCATGGGATGTAGCATTGACAGACAGAAGATGTGGCTGATGTCAAGAAATCCTATAAGTAGCTAGAAAAAGCCAATCTAAAGGACAGTACAGAGGCTCTGATCATGGCAGCACAAGAACAGGCCTTAAACATCAGATCCACAGAGGCAGGTACTAAGAAAAAACCTACCAAATAGTAGCAAGATGTAAGAAGCAAGCTGGGAAAGCATACGCTGAGAGGCACCACCAAGCGGCTGGCATGGTACAGGAACATCTGTGCCATAGGTGAGTTCCAGACAGACAAGCAACTGCTGACCAACCAACCAGAAACAGTGATGAGCAATGAGGAGCAATAAAACTGCATTTGTGATAGATGTGGGAATCTCAACCACAAACTGTGAGAGTGGCTCCATCAGCTTCCAGGCCAATCCTAGGAAGAGCTAAGATGCTGCACAGAACCCTGAAACTCCAAGACCTCACGAGGAGGACACAAGCTGGAAGAACAAACATATATTACCTCAGAGAAGGCAAGAGAGAGATTTTAATATAAAATGTATATGTGAGGACAAGCAAGGCAAGCAGTGCTTGTTTGGATAAACACATGTCAAACTATGTTTTCCACATATCCCTTTTAATTAAATATTCAATTACTAGTAAATGGTAAAGTGCACTGCACTTATATCATGTTTTTGAGATAGCAGTCTAAGTGCTCTACAATGTTTTTTGCCCTTATCTCTTTCTCTCTTTTTCTCTCATACACACACACACACACACACACACACCTACACACGCACACACACACACACACACACTCACATACATACCGCGAGAAAGAGAGAGCAACGGTAGCTTCAAGGCAAGGTGCTTGCCTGCCTCTGGGAGACACTTTGGGTTCAGTGGTTTCACTGTCTGGCCAAAAGAGTCTAGGGCAGATTTGGCTCCGGGATTAAACCTCCAATACTGATTAGTGGACAAATCACCCTACCACCTAAGCCAAAGCCACAGTGACGAGGTGAAGTCTTTATATGTTATATTCAGATGTGACCTATAACTCATTATCTCATTATTGTTCATTTTGAATATTTTATTATTGGTTTCTAACACATGATTACTGATGTTGTTGTCTTGTAAGATTTATATACATTACCTCCATATGTTATTTTTTTTTAGCAATCTTTGCCCAAATCACATTTAATATAACCGATTAAAAAATATATAAAGAAAATAATTTAAAGTAACATCCGGGTATATTATTATGTTAGAAAAAGTACTGAGGATTTAGACTGTGTTTTGTCTGTCACATACTACTTACAGGTTTCAGATGAAACTTTTTTTAAAATCATTCAGCTTTATTAATGTTTTTTTCCATATCAGTGGGACAAGAAAGGGGCCTGTAAAACATATAAATGATCTGTAGATGAAATTATTGTAAAGAGTTATTTTTCTGTATGTCTATTAAAGGACACAGGTACAAAATTTTGTTTTGGTGAGCATCTCACCAGCCTTCCATAAAATCCATGCATGGCTGGCAAATCCAAAGGTGCTTCTTTTTTTTTTTTGTCCCTAGGTCTGCTCTAATGGTGATAGTGCTGGTAAAATTCCCATCATAACATTCATGAATGGCAAAATACAGCAGCCCAGCAACCACATCTTCATTATCAATGTGTGTGTGCTGTGTGTGTGTGTTCCTTACTAAGAGATAATTCTGTCTCAGGGGAAAGGGAAGGTCAGTGACTTCTGGCCTTGGTTAACCCCTTAATGCACTGGCCCAGTTGCTGTCACTCTATGTTACCACCATTACACCTCATTTAGCCCATCATATTGGGCTCCATATTCCCCTATCGCTCGCTCACTCACTCCGTCTCCCTCTTTCAACCATCCCTACACACACACACACAGACACACACACACAAAAGGCGTGACATGCAAAAAATGCAGGCTCTGTTCGCCATTTCCTCAGTATCTATCTCCTCCCACTGCCCTCTTCTTAATCTTCCTGCTGCCCTTGTGCATCCCCATTTTTTCCTCCCCCTTACAATCCATCCTGTGCAGACAGACGGAAAGGTTGTGGCCAGTTCTCTGACCTCGACTACCCCATTATCTTCCTCTCCTTGCTTTTTCCTCTTCTCATAGCTTTTTAATTCCCCTCACCTCCATCCATCTATACAGCTACCCATCCATCCAAAACTTTTCTCCACATGGAGCCCTCTCTTTGAGGTTCATTGCCTCTTTCTGTCTTACTGCTATCACCATGGGTTTCCTCTCACCACTGAAGGCAGATCCATAACTTCGGGCTTTAGTCTTTAGGTGTCTCTGCAGGGGAATGTCATCTCACATATTTACTCTGGATAACAGAGGCTACCGGGAGCCAAAGGTTTACGGGATTGATTCATCATGCAGCTGCTATTGGCATCATGTGAAAAGGTCAGATGTCCCTATGGAGAACACTTTAAAAGGCCATTGGTGACTGATGAGCCTGTCATATTTGTATCACATACATGCACGAGCACTCTATCTCTCATCTCCAGTCTTTGCCTTGGTTTCTGTCCCTCTCCCTCTCTGTCTTTTTTTTTTTTTGACACACATGAACACATAGAAACACATTCCCCTGTGAATGGTAATTGGGCTCCTCTGTCATGATGTCAGGTGAGGGTTAGAGTGTCCCCTCATGTGCAACAGCAGACATTAATATAGAGGAACAAACATCGATAGATCCACCACCTCAGCCAAGGGTCAGGCAAGGCGATCAATTTTATATATAATATTATCAGTTATAAGACTTAGTTTTCTTTCACTTTGCCGATGGGACCAAGTCGTTCTTTAACAATGCATTGTGAGCTTTTCTTTTCCAAAGAGCAAATATTCATTTTGCACATGTCAGATTCTGTGCTAACATAATGATTCTCATCAGCCCACATACCCACTGAAGTCATGGTGCCACGGCTCTACTATAATGTGACGTGAAATAAAGCACAAATTAGGGAAGTGAGATTTAACCATAAAAGCATTATAGCAGCAAAAGCATAATATTTGTCAACGTCCTTAATTTGCTCCTGCAAACCCAGAACTTCCCCAATACGCCCACTCAGAATGCTACAAAAAAATAAAGGACCAGTGCAAATTTTTGGCAGACAGATGGCAGAAATAAGTGGAAAAATATTATTCTAGTCCTCAAAATATGTCTTTTTTTAAGGTGGTTATATTAACTGAAAAAGTAAAAAATCTCACAGGGACCGAAAATTATTCAGTTTGCGCCAAGATATTAGACTTTTTACTGAATTTCATTTAAAATTATTTATTTACTTTGAGTATTTGAGTTTGTGCAGACAAAATGAGAGAAGTAGATAAAATCTGATCCACGAGAAAGATTTCATCAGTCATTGGCAAAAATCACAGAAGTTCCTGCTTTGCAGCTCTTGATTGCATTGCGTGTGTTCGCTCTAATCAAATATGGCCAAGTTCAGACAGGCTCAGTATTCCCCGGGTCTGAGCAGACATGCACACATCAGTGCTCTTCTGTCTCATGAGGTTTTAGTTTGCTATCAAAGCGATTTCCTGTCTCAAATTTTCATCAGTAATCAAAGTTCCTGATTGAATTTGAAAAGTGAGCCCAGCTCTATAAATCTCATTACATGCCTCACTCCCATCATGCCTGCTCTCATCAGCCACAGGAATGAGACGCCACCCCGGGTGTATGTCTGCGTCATGGTCTGAGCGTGTGTACAAGTCCTTGTGAATGCAGTAGAACAAGAAAATGGATGCTAGCAGGGCTGCAATTTCAGCTTTTATCCCTCATATTAGAGCTGCACAGCAAATAGTAAAGTTTCACTGAAAAAGCAATAAAAATCATTTAACAGAGAAACACTGAGATAAAAAAAACTACACGGAGGCAAAGGCTCCGCGGTGACAGGAAGAATTGTCAGGGCCACTCTCGGGCTTCTCTCCCTTTGGTTGTTCTCTCTCTGTCTCCTGTCTCTGTGAATTTAGGTGTGAACCCCTTGTAGTGGTGGGTGTGGTCTCAGGAAACCCCTGTCTGGTTCACCTGTTCTCCATCAACAGTCAATGCAGTATTTAAACCCAGTCTCCACCACTCCACCACTGTTTGTTTTACTACTCATGTGGTAGTGTAGCTCAAGCCTTTTGCTTTGTGATCCTGCTTACCTGTTTGATCCGTGTTCATCAGCCTTGTTCTAACTTGTTTGTGTCCTTTTACTACCCACAGAACCTCACCTGCAACCTGCCTGTACAATCAATCCCACTTGCTAGATACTCAGCTGCTCCAAGAAACTTAAATATTGCAATACTGTAATATAGCAAGAGCTAAAGTAATACAAAAAAGGCAAAAAGACAATGGTGACAACTAGGCACTACCCCCGCTCCCCCCCAAGGAGAGAGAACATACTCTGATGTTGACCGTCTTGTAATCTATCCATGATTATCACAAATAAAGCAAAAAACTGAAGAATTTTCTAATGCTGTTTATTTTGACTCAAGTCAAATAAGTAACAAGAAACACAAAATCAGCACGAATTCTGCCTTATTGAACCCCTTCTCCAAATCAGTAACAGATTTTGAAATGGAGCAGAGGCAGATATAAATAAATAACATTTGAGTTTGGGAAAAGAAAAAAAGGTGAAGAAAAACTTGGAGGGGTTTGGAGGGACTGAGATAATATTGACCACATAATCCTTTACAGATGTGGAAATCACTGTTTAATGCATGGCAGACCTGACATGCTGAACTGCCGTTGGCTGACTCAAACGGGAGTCAAACCAAAGGCGAACTTGTTCTCGTTCAGACCGTGCTCTCTATCGACACAGAAAAATGATGAAAATCTCAATTTAATCCCAGTGTAGCAAGGTGACTGGCCTATGAATTATAAACACACACGAGCCATAGAGTGGTCCAGTGACTCATACGAGGTGATGCTGTTTCTAGAGGCCTTATTTCTTTAAACATAAACATACGGCTAACATCTTCCTACTCAGAAATGCACAAGCCTGCTTCTGCCTTCCTGCAAAATCATTTCGTAAACCGTGTTTGTGTGTGTGTGTCTGACGGCTGATTGCAGTACATTGCATGATTTCTTACGTCGGATGCCTGCTTGTGTACATGTGTTCATGGGGTGCAGAGACATCAGAGTTCTTTTGTACACACCACGTATTTATGTGTTTCTCCTATCCCGTATAATCAAACACAGCTCTTCAAGTGCCATCAATCAAGCTTTGGCGTAACAGGGAGGAGCAACCCCCTCCTTGTGCTGGGGCTGGGCCAGGGGAAGCAGTTTGTATTGTTTTCTAAATTAAATGGATTTGCAGAACCTGTGGGGCCAACAAATGACTATTTGCATTTCTGTAGCCCATTAAACAAGGTTATCCGAGGGCCTCTGCAATGTCTCAACTACAAAATAGGCATAAAAACAATATGGTTGAGTTCTGTGCATTAGCCTGGATACACGCGCTGCTTTTATTTTATTGTTTCATCTTCATCAACTGCTACAATCATTTATTTTGTTTTCCATCTGGAATGATTATGCAGTAATGCTGTTGCAGAAACAGCTGTTCTAGTGTTACTGTCTTGCTGTCGATTGTGTCACGCCACACCAGAATCCCAATTAAATAAACTAAGTATCAGAGCCATCATAAAGTATTTCTTTGTCACAGTTGTGATCCTTTGATCCTTTGAAGTAAGTTGGGTAGCTACCACAGTATGATATTCCAGACATATGGAGCGGTCTGTCAAATTTTCCAAAGTTTTAAATGGAACGTTCTCAACATTTTACTGTCAGTTTGGAAACATTTGACGCTGAGAGTCTCACGAATACATCATTAGGCTGGAAAACCTGCCTTTGTTACACAGTTGTCTCCATGCTGTGGTATTATTCTTACCCTGCCAAGAGCTATGATGGATTACATGAAGGATTTGGTGAAATTAAATGAATCTAGAGATTTCTATGGAAAGTCTGGATTTTTTTTTCTTTATATAAATGACTACCTTGATTTGGTTGCTTTCCTCTTCCATGTCTCATCTTCTACATGCTCCCTACAGTTTGTGATTAATAAAATAGTCATGACTGACAGGTGGGCATGTCTACTTTTTGATTGATTGGTGAAGGCTCTGGAAATTTGATCTTTGCCATTAAAGGAAAGCATGGCCGAGAGGTGCCTCTGATCAGATCTCATCAAAATGGTGTTAGAAATGTGAATTTTGAGTATAAAAAGTATCTAAACTGCCTACCCTGCAAACAATACACAAATAAAGGAAATTTTAAATAAAGTTATTGAATAAAAGTTCACTGAAAACAGAAGTTTCTTTCCAGGTCAATAACCTAGCTTTACAGAAGTATTTCTACAGGACCATCTGAGCCACGTATAAATATTAATTCGAACTTCAGCAATTATTCTCATTTATTTGTTTATATTATGCTTTTCTTTTAAATTTCACTTATCACAAAGTAGTCATTGCCAGCATTTAAACTAAGCACATTTTTGAATTTTTCAGATTCTTGCATATAAACTGATTACAGGTTGGATGAAGAAGGAAATTGATGAAACAACACAATATCTACACAATCTTTCTAGTTTGGGGTTTTCATGTCTCAGGTGGGAATCCCAACCTTTAGCTGACCCCAGATCTACTGCTCTGGTTCTGACTGTGACATGCAGGGGCGTCACTAGGTTTTAAGGACAGAGGGGGCTTAGCCCCCAAGAGATGCACACGATATGAACAAATGTAGTGAATGAGCACAAAATTTCACAAACAGAAAACAAAGACTGGGACAGCCAATGCAAGTATTGCACAAAACCAGGTTGAGTTGATGAGCATAACAATGCACTTAGCCTCAGGATGGAGCCTTCTAAACTGTGCTTGTACACCTCCAGTGGAGCCACTCATAACGGCTACACCATTATATGTTTGTGCTACACACTTAGCTCTGCAAGACCATTGTTTTGGATCTGCTGTTGAATCTCATTTGCAATGGACTGGGCATCAAATGATTTTATCTCTGCAAGTGCAAGGAAACGCTCCTTCACTGCCCCCTCTGACACGTACCTGACACAAACAGCTAACTGCTCTGCCTTTTCATCCCTTGCCTCATCTGCCATGATGGCATAGACTTTAGACTTTGTCATTTCAGATACAATGACACTAGTAACTTCCTGGGCACAACAGTCAATCATGTCATTCTGGGATGTTGGCGAGATATACTGTGCATTTGATGGGGGATTATGTTTTTGAAGAAAAGGATCAAACTCCTTCAAAAGCTCTATGCACGCCAGAAAATTCCCTCTGTTTGGGCTGTCTTCACCTTCATCATGGCCACGAAAAGGGAGTCCCTGTCTCCCTAACATAGAGGTGACTGCAACAATTTGTCTGGGATACTCTCTTCTTTCAACTATCTCACTCACATTTGCAGTTGCTATCATCTGTGCAACGTTTCCCTGTTTGCTAGTTCCTTGGTAGCTTTTCCATGTAACAACACTGTCCTTATGTGTTTGTGCCATCTCATGCTTGCCAAAGATGACTAAAGCTTTCTTCCAGTTCTTGCAACCGCTACTGACCAAACTATCATGTTTGATGTTTTTGCCAACATGGGAAGCAGAAAGCTGCATTCTGGTTGACTGAATATTCTAACCAGTTGTGCTTTTCAAACCAGCTGTGGTTAAATGCTCGCTTCTGTGTACCAAAAGTATCATGTGGATAGCTCTTCAGCTTTACCTGTCTGGGCCCTGTGTCTTTGTCACCTAAATTAAACCCTGTAGTAGAATGAGTTGCTGCAGCTGCTTCATCATTTTCCCTCTCTTGGCCTGTTTGCTCTCCTCTCTCTGTAATAACTTGATCTTCCTCTGCTTCTCGATCCATTTGCTGCAGCTCCTCTGTCTCTCCTTGCTCTCTCTGACTTGAACTTGCCTGTTGACCTTTTTCTCCCCCAGCCTCTCCTTCTGCCTCACCCTTCAAGATACATTAAAACATACTGAATTGT
>VUQR01036050.1:9546-22028 GCA_015108515.1 Hemichromis elongatus
TCCCTCCCCCCCCCCCCCCCCCCCCCCCCCCCCCCCTCCCCGGTCCTCCTCACGATCCAATAGATGAAACACTTCTTACGCCCGCAGGAAGCAGCGGAGGCCGTCTCGATAGCATCCGCCATCTATTTTATTTTTTCTTATTCTTATTTTTCAATTTGGTGTCTGGGGAAAGGTCAGGATTAGTTATCGACGTGGCTCTGTCTAAGCCAGAGACAGGGAACCACTGCCGCTGCCATGGGTCCCCTAAAGCCATTTTCCTCAGTCCCAGCAGTAGCCTAATCTGTGTGTAGGTGTGCGAGTGTGCGTGCCTGGGACTGTGAAGGCATCAGTGAGTTTATGGACCTTTTTGCGTGTCCTCTTAATATGTAGATGCGTATTTAAGTGAACGCTTACTTGGGTTCATATTCTACCCTACGTTATGTATCGTAGACGAGTCTTCACATCGTGTACAATGTATATGAATCCCCTCACGCTGCTGTATTTGCATGTATTTGCACAAAAAAATTGAGAGAAGCCACCCAGTGCCTTACTCTGCAACTTAGCATTCCAAATACATTTCAATTCAAGTGCTTCCAAATGCTGTTGTGTACTATTTCAATCAGTCTGTCAACTCACCCGCTGGCTTTAGTCGGTAGTTCTTTAAGTGGCAGAGTCCAGTCCACAAAACTGATTACATTCCACTTTCCTGTAGCATCCTACCTTTCTTCTTTTATCATCTCCCATCCATTCCCAAACTAGCAGTGATTCCCACTGCGAGAGACTGCTGTCTCACAGTCCCAGACCTGTGAAATGATGATAGAGGAGCAGGAGCTCTTTACCCATCAGTCTTTATCTCTCCCTCTTTGCCCTCCCCCACTTCCACGGCCACCACCACCACTACCTCTCATATGCTAGACCGAGTTCTGGTTGTGGTCAGTCTGATGGTGACGGATGTTCCTGGTCGGAGGGGGCTGGAGAGCCCCCCTAAGGTCATCTCAGCCCTCACCTCAGCTTGCTGGCCTGCTGGTCCCCCAGCAATGACTCTGTAGGTTAGAGGTCAGAGAGTGATGGAAAAGGCAGAATTGAGAGAGAGAAAAGCGCTGGAATGGGAAAAAGAAAGTTTACTAAATCCTCCTCTTTAAAGGGTTTGTCTCCTCCGTGTTGCTCTTCTCTGGGAGAATTTAAGCTGCGGGAGTGGTGTGATTTGTTTCATGTCATCAATTTATTTTGAGTAGTGCATTGCATTATTTAGATGATGCTTATCTCACCCTCAGAATTACTATCTTGTCTCGACTGGCACAGAATAGCATCCGTATCTCTTGTGCTCATCAAGGCATCTCATTTATTAACCAAAAGGAATTCTGAGCAGAGGAAGATATGCAAGAATGATTAGACACTCAAAAATTTGATGCTATCTGTCAGCAGTTGGTTTTTCTTCATCTCTCTGTAGCCGCTAGATCTTTAAAAGACATTAGCCACATACTGTAAGAAATAAATCAAACAAATGGATTAGCAGAGCTAAATAGTTGTCAGGAGCCTCACAAGGCCTTATGAAGACAGATCTGCCTCTTATGGAGGCAATCAGGTATGGAACTTATCATAACAGAAATTAGGAGTGAGACCAATTTTTTATTCCACAACCCCAAGGCTATATTTCCATAAAAACTAATGGCCAAGTATATTACTCAACTATGCTGACTTATGTGCTGGCTCCCCTGTACTTTAAACATACATATATGTGTATATAATTTTAAAATTGTGAAGATTAATGCGGTGCTGCATTCAGAGATAAGGTGGAACGGGGTAATACGATAGGCTTGCTATTAATGTGTGCCGTTGCGGCTCGGCATTGGAAAAGCAGTGGAAGCGGCAGTCCATGTTTGTGCCCTCTGAAGAAGGGCCACATTACAATATAAGCAGATGTGCAGTTCACTTCTGGGGACACAAAACTCACTTTAAACACTGACACATTGTAGTTTCCTGTTTTAAATAAAAATGCTATTATGATTTTCTTGTTAGCGGAATAGGAATGGACTTAGTGAAACTGCAGACACAGCACAGCATCGGGAATCCTGGGTTGTGAATCCCGGCAAAGGCCAGAATTCACTATTTTTATTCTTCTTGTGTTTTCCTGGAGGTAAATGTCTGGCTTAGAAGCTTATGTGCAAAAATGCTCCACTACTTTGTCTGCATCAGCTATCTCACTAGTGCTACCTGGTTTGTGAAATGCAATGAAGAAATTAATCAATCATTAGTTATTAATAATCTCAGGCTCTCTTCCACAGATCTCCTGTCTTCCTCCCCTAACCCTCAACCGGTCGTGGCAGATGGCTGCCCCTCCCTTAGCCTGGTTCTGCAGGAGGTTTCTTCCTGTTAAAAGGGAGTTTTTCCTTCCCACTGTCACCAGGTGCTTTCTCACAGGGCCATGTCTGATTGATGGGGTTTTCTCTGTATTATTATCAGGTCTTTACCTTACCATATGGCAAATTTTGTTGTGATTTGGCGCCATATAAATAAAACTGAATGGAATTGAAATATGATTGACAAGAGACAGACCAGTGAAAGTAGTCACTAATGTAGTGGGAGTAAAAGAAAAAGGCTAAAAAAAAAACTTGTTGCTTCAAACTGAACTATAGAGTCAGGCTAAAAGGAACTTTTAACCAATAACAACCAGCAATATTATACACTCTGTCATTTTTCACCCATTGCAAGTATGGGAAATATTGATTACCGCATCTTTGCTAAGATGACAAAGAAATGGAGATGTTGGACATGCAGGAGACTATATTATCTTAAGGTGCCTGCAGATTACATGAGATACATCTAGCCATATTTGTCATTAGAAAATAGCCAAGGAAATATCTAACTATGCCTAAAGATTTTGGATCCTATAGCTGTCTAGTCTTTTAGATAAATTACCTGCAAGAAACCTAAACTATTGCTAAACCAGAGCCAGAGGTTTAAAGGTGTTTATTTGGGCAGTTATTTTGAAGCCCTTCTAATTAAAGTAGGAGAGCACTAGTTGGATGTGGTAAAAATGCTTTAAAAGACACGTTTATCCCAGATATTGTAGTTAGTACAAAAAAATTAAAAACACATACTAATCTTCTTTTTTGTAATAAGCCAAAACTGTTGTGAACCTCTACTGTCCATACGTGTTAGTGCAATGACACGATTAGCTCGTAGGTTCCCTGGTTAAGCTGTTGATAGGCTCTTTGGGAACAGGGAAGGATAACAATCACCTTTGCTGCTACAGAATTGGACCTTAAATTTCTATTCACCGCCACGTCTCTGTTACATATCTTGATGCAGCCCTAATTGTAGCCGATAGGACCCGGTGTTGTAAATCATAGAAACACCTGACTGTAGTAGCAATTGCCTGTTTGTTCCTGTGTGCAAATTCTAGCACAGCATAATGAAGTAAATTTTAGACTCTTCTCACTCTGTATAATCACCTCCGGAATGGTTGCCGTTGCACAAGCACCCTCATTTGTATAGTTTACGTTTGTGTACTACATGCTTGGATGCAAATTTCATCGAGCTCTGCGGCTGTAACTGGAAGAGGGTGATGATTGTTTTTAGAGAGTTAAACTTCAAAAGCTAGACAGGTGGCATGTAAAAATGTCATCACTGTAAAACTCCCCGCACGTGAAAATGGGAAGGGGAGGGAGCGGGGGGATAATGCGGGGTGGGGCACAGCACAGCAAGCCAAAAGGCCATTAAAATCTGCGATCATTTATTTCCACTCCTTTGTCTAATCCATCTCTCTGGGGAATGGTTCTGTCCTTATCCACCCAAGGCTACCAATCTATTCTCCTGTCTGTCTCCATGCATCAGAATTAACCTGTGAAACAGTCAGACATGCTCTCTTTCTCTTTTACCCCTTTCTCTTCTTCTGTCGCCGTCTCTCGTCGGCTCAACCTCCTTTCGTGATTTGTTTCCTTTTATCTCTCCTCTTACTCATTCCCACAGTCTGTGATTGCGCCGGTGTCTTCTTGTTCTCACCTTTCCTTTCCCTTCCCTTTCCTGCCCAGCACCTGTTCTCCCCCCCCCCCCCCCCCCCCCCCCCCCCCCCCCCCCACCCCCCTCTCCCTTCCTTCCTCGGTGTCAGAAATGTCTGCACAAATTCAATTCAAATCATATCCAGAAAAGAGCGAGCAACAAGACTTTGTCAATGGCAATTTAATCCATGGTGAGCAAGGTGTATGCAATGCTGTGCATGTTCCAGGAAGCTGTCTGATTGCATTTGGATTTGTGCAGATCTGTTTGCTGCTCGCTTATTGAGAGAGGAAAATTATACAGAAAGAGGCACCTGACTCATTTTTCACAATGTACTTTAATTTAGTTCTTTGTGTATTTTTGAGAGGGATGTTTGTTTAAGTTTTTGATAGATTTGTTTTTCCAAAAGAATGGATGGACTTTTGTGCACAGGGAGAAAAGGGGTGGGGCACTTCCCTTGCTAACCTTGTGTTTTGGGATAATAAGAATAAGAGGTCTGAAGCATGCAGCTCATCATTCACTGCCTCACTGGTCATGAAAAGCCAGAGAATAAAAGAAGTGCCTCAAACCAAGGTCCAATTCCCCATCAGGCTACATCCCCAAGGTTAGCCACACCATTGCGCTGTCACGTCAAGAAATAAAAAACTCCCGTCTGGCTCCCTGCCCGACACAAACGTCTTTTCCTAATGGCTGCCACAAAGTCCCGCTAAACATCGAGTGAATATTTATAGACTATTAATAACCTATGTGTAAACGGCTAGTGTCACCAACCGGCTGAGGCAGATGATGGGGAATCATAGTCAGGGAATTGATATTGGCTCAGACTTCCCCAAAGGTAGATAAATGGGCCTTAGAAACTCAGACTCGTGTGCACATGGGATTGGCTGCCAGGAATCCCAGACGGAGAGGTCTGTGATCTGTGCCCGTCCAAATTCCAGCAATATAATTGGTGTAATCGTGTGATGAATTGCAGCCATTTAGCTTCCCTTTTACTATCTGCAAGCTTCAGCAATTTTTCTTATAAAGGTATAACCAACTGAGTTCATGGGGCATTTTCTTATAGGAGAGTTGGGAAAGGACCGGGGCGACGTTAAATATGTACAATTGGGCAAGTAATTAGATTAATAAGGCCTAAATGAGCAGCAGGCCAGAAAGTGAAACCCAAAATCCCTCATCCTTTGAGAGTCTGGGGTGAAACACTTTCTGCTCTAAGTTTAAATGAAGCCTGAAAAAAGTTTCCACGCTGTGGTTGCTTCGCTCATTTTCTCCCCTGGACCGACTTTAATTCCTCCCCCTGTTCATCTCTCTGTTCACGAAAGAGATGTTCAGCTGAAGTAATAATGAAGCAAAACTTGTGAAGCTTTGAGGGGAGAAAGAAGACGAGGCACTTTAGGGTTACTTAACTCTATTCATTCGCAGGCTGCATAAGTCTCGTGTCAGATATCTGATTCAGGTAGTTACAGCATCATATAGATTCTTTTCATACCTGAAGGTTTTATTGATTAAAATGTATGGGGCAGCCGTGCTGAATGCACAATCTCAATCAGCTGTGAATGGCCAAGGAAAACCCATAGAGGCTTCAGAATTTTCTTCTATGAACAATATAATAGGGTAATTATAAAGAGTTTATGGAAAGAATACGAGACACAGATACATTATCAGGCAGGTAAGGACATACCTGCATAGTAGAAAATATGTTCTCCACATTGTCCAAAAATGCTGCTGTTTCGCTGGTGTATTTACATGGTTTACCTAGCTCGGTGTCATAGCCTCCTGACCAGCTAAAGCTCCTGGCAAGGTCAACAGTTTTGTAGCTACTTAGCCACAAATGAAAAAAACTCACCAAGGACATTAAGATTTATTGACTCGACAAATTTCAAATGATAACATTGAGCTGCTGGTGGCTCTACAGGACAAATCAGAGGAAAACTAAAGTGGAAGTATTTGCCAAATTTAATACCAAACCAACAAATAGTCTTTAAAGCATATCAGTATTCATGAAGCTAAAAATGTCCATCTGCTAATGTCATAGAAGGTATCATCAGAATTATTAGGATGCTTTGGGGTAATGTAGCTATGAAATGAATGGCAACATAAAACTTTCTGCCTGGTTAAACCAATAATAAATGTGCATATCACATTGGTAAATGCTACTACTAGGGACATCACCAGAACTGATACTTGGAGTGTCTTTCAATACCAAAATTCTGAAAATGCAACAGCACTTGCTTTTTTAATGATAATATGGGTATAGAATAGAATAGAATAGAATTCAACTTTATTGTCATTGCACATGTCACAGGTACAGAGCAACGAAATGCAGTATACCTAGTGGGGTTGTTGGAAATAATAGATACCCAGAAACTGCTTGATTGGAAAAATAATGTGAAAAATGATCAGATTAGATGCTCATTTATTACAGTATGGACACCAACAAGGCTACCTCCTACAGCTTTTGAACAACTTAATGCAGGACTGCTATCGACATGCGATCATTAGCAGATAAACACATGAACAGTAACGCAGCAAACTTGGCGAAGCATCTTAAAAAGTGACGCCGCAGTCTTAATGAAGACTTTTGTAAGGCTGAAGTGTTTAACAGATTTATAATCATAAATCTTAACCTAGCCATAGCACACGCTCACGCTAGCTATTAGCATTTACCAGAATTAGCCACCATCATTAAGGTGGCAGCCAGCAGATTGGCTAATAATAATTAAACAATAACTTTAGCGTGGGAGACAGACAATATTAAATTAACACCATAACAGTTATTCGTGCCTAAAAAGTCCCAGTTTGAAGGTGAGAAAATTCTTCCAGCAACTGGACAGGGACAGTGGCAGCCATTACTTCAACCAAAGGTAGGAAGGTAATGAACCTTTTCACCTCCATTACACCTGAAAATTGGTTGTAGAGACTTTTATTGTCAAAACTTAACTTTTTGTAGCAGGGCAGCAGATTCTTAACAGCTTTAAAAAATTTTATTTGGCTCACACATTTTAATTTCAGTTATTTCTACACTCGTGATTTGATTACCCAAGTTGAAATTGAGGTTATATTGTGGCCATATACTATATGAGCCCAGCATGAAGTGTCTTTTGAAGCTATAGAGTGAATACAGATATATAAATATTTTGTTCCACCCACACTAGAGGGCTGCTTCTGTTCTATATTGGAGGAAGAGCACAATGGGACAAATGGAGCTTTAGCAGGCTTTAGAAACATGAAAGTACTGTAGGAGGACCCAAGCTCCTTGGGGGTTCCAGATTTCCTTCATGAATGCAAAACAATGTACCACAGCCGTGTGTGTAGTATAAAGTGGAGCGGGATGGGATGAGGGGTGCTATCATCAAAGGCACCTCATACTTCAGCTCGTTTCCCTTCGTTTTTCCTTCTTCTTCGTCTCTGACCTGACATGGATTAATTACAGCCCTGTGCAATTTACACCCTGCTGGAACTGTGGCGGAGAATAAAGAATGGTTGAAATGTGAGCCCAGTGACAGGGCGTTAGAATGCTGAATTGCTTTGCGCTGCACGTGCCGTGCCTCTATTGCTTTTGCAGGGAGCATGTTTACGAGGCCCGGCTCAGAGGTGAACTCCCAGGCCTTAAAGTGACAAAATGCCCTCACTTAGATCAAGACAGCCACAGAGGTTTATGTACTACATGGGATCTGTTCCATTTTTGTCTTCTACCAGCTGCGATTTGACCAACCTTATCTAGAAATTACAGCATGGATCTTAAATCATAAATGCAGCTTGTTTCTGTAGTGCTCTATAGGCTAAAATGACATTATTCACACATCCAGTTGACAGTATTTTTCATATACTATCACCTAGTACTCATAGAATAGAAAGTAAATGTATTCTTATTGGGAAGGCAGCATAAGCAGACACTTCAACTAGTGCCAGCCTGGCGCTGCCAAGGAGATGTCAGCAACAACTGGCAAAGTGGGCACCCAGCCAGTCCGCCTGGCTGCCCTGACTATGAATGGTGCTTTTGTCAAAGGTGGCAGTGAGGACACTTGAGAGGGCTGCAATTAACACTATCTAAAATTAGAAAGCATAACCCCGTGCATCTGGTTTGGAAGAAAAGCCGCCTTTCCTTCCCCCCCCCCGTTATTATTTAAAGCAATTTTTGAAAGCAATATTGCTATGCACAGAGCTGTGTATAAAAGGCCAACCACATGTCAAAGGCCACAGGGCTAGGGCCCAGGTGGTCACCAAGTCTGCTCAGGTGAGCAGGGCGGGAGCAACAAGACGAAATAGGCCATCTTGGACTAAAGTGTCCGGTGGATCAATGCACTAAAAGGCAGAGCCAAAGGTCGGGCTGTTCAGTTGTAGCTCTGGGATTCAGTGTGACAGCCACCAGGATGAGGGAGAGTCTCCACTTTCATGTGACCACACTCTTAACACACCACTGTGACAAAAAAGTGCCTAAAAAATCTATGGACGGACAGGCGTAAAAATAACTGCAATCACATAACTGTGCATGTATTTATTTTATTAATCGGCTTTGTAGTATACGGCTGGCCAAAAGCCTCTCACTACCCGCGATTTTAAAATGCCGACTTGGTTCCAAATGGGATGCGTAAAAGCAACAGCTTCTTCTTAGAAATACTCATCTCCCTCCAAAGGTTCTTTTGGCTAGAGGACAAAGCTGTCCATATGCTGGTCTGAATACCTGCTTTGAAAACCACTTCTGTTGAGTGGCATTCTTGGCAGACCACTCCCAAAGCCAGAGTACTTATGGTGTGCAGACGGACAAAGGAGCATCTTTTACACAAAACCTAACCCTTCAACTCTGAACAGTTGCTTGGCAGAGCAAGCCTTAATCTTTCATCTCCTGTACTGTATATTGCTAAATACTATAACCCTATTCAGCTTCTTTTCATAAGTTTCACTTCCTCTGTGTATGACTTTGATTGTCCCCGTTTCTTTCTCCCTCTCACGGTCACCCTTTTCCCCACTTCCCTCCTTTAGCAGACTATAACATCAGACTCCCTTTCTCGTTTCCATCTGAATTATGTCGGTGTGGTTGGCAGTGAGATGCAGCTATAAAGCATGAAATAAACAAGATGCCCACCAAATTGAGAGGAAGGGAGTCCCCCTGCTGTGCATTCAAATTGGTCTACGCGTTTTGACAGGCAACTGTCGAGCACATCTGTGAGATTAGAAGGCCCAAGACGATGTTTGTGTCCGCTTTGTTTCCACTTTCATCCACAGCAGATCAGTCTCTCCCTCGACCACCGCAGTCACTTAATTATACCGCTGCTGGCTACGGGACTTATATCGGGATCGAGCGGCAAGCTCCAGGACAAAAAACTGTAGTTCTTAAAATTGTCACTTGAATATAGTTTGAAAGCAAGTCGATTCCCAGAGCCCATGTTAAAATTACAGAAAATTACAGCAGAAAGATACAAAACATTGTTTTGGTCCCTATAGCTCACTTCATGACATCTGCAGTGGCATTTTTAATTCATCTATTTAAATTGTACTTAAATTGATATATGATTAAGGGTGTGGCTTTTTTAATGATACATGAGTACAGAGAGTAGCAAGGAATACTAAAAAGTACTTCAGCTGTACTGAGTCACTATACCAGACCAACTGTGTTTGTTGGATTAGTACTTTTAGGTGTGTTTTATTTAACTTGATTTCCTGTGTACTAGTTTGAACTGCCCCTTTTCCAGTGAGCAAAATGTAAGTTTTATTTATTAAATGGACTGGATTCATTCATTCTCATATAATGCGTTTCTTCACTCCCGGAGCACTCAAAACACTTGATACAACATGCCATATTCACCCTTTCACACTCGTTCACAGAAGCACTTTCTTCTATGCTTTGTAAGTGCTTTCTACCTAACAGTCACACACATTTATACTCCGATGGACGCATTGGACAGCAACTTGGGATTAGTATCTTACCCAAGTATATTTGGTATGCACACTGGGGGGAGCCAGGGATCGAACCATCCTCCCATCAGTAGATTACCTGCTCTACCTCCTGAACTACATTATTAGCATTTGATATCTGTGTCTGTGTCTGTATCTGAGTCTGTGCAATGCTCCCATACGGTCTATGAATGCTCTTATTAACCAGGCTAGCCTAAGTTGGCATTATACATTGTTGCCTCCAAAATGACCAAAACAACTCAAGGCTTCAAAATACTATTTGGTAAACCAGTGAGTCCATTTCTAGCAGCTACATCTGTATCCTGTAGTGGCTTTTACAAAAACAGGCAAGTAGACAAAAAACACCACCTCATTTCAAGAGACAATAGCCAACTGTGGCCACAAGAGGGCAGTAATTTAAAAGGATGGGTGCAAATGGGCAAGAAGCTTTACTTCTTGAAAGTGAAAGACGTTTAATTATTTTCACTTTGGTTAAAATTATTGAGTATTTTGGATTTTCACTGGGCAAGCACTGCCTTCTTACTTGCCCTCACAAAGAGCCACATGGACATATACATCTTTTAAATACAGTAAAACAAAAAGTAGTGAAAATCATGTCACCTCAATTGTGATGAGTTTTATCCAGACAAAAAATGCTGTTGGAGATCTGTCATGATAATTGTAGTGTTATCTGTTGTTAAGTATTTAATGTGGAACAAGGAGCACTTGCGACATATTAATTTTTAACTTTAACATTTATGGATTTTTAACATTTTGGATTTTTAGTGGAAGATATGGTATCCTTTAATCAAGATTGTAAGGCTGTTTTTTGTTATTTTCCCAAAGCTCTTAAATCATAAATTATAGTAAAAAGCATTTCTCTCATATAGTATTTTGCTATTCTATCAGCTGTGAATAGTGCTGCACAAACAGAGAATTACCCCCTCCATGTAGCCTCTATTTTCCCTGGGATTGCTGGACGTCAAACAGGCAAGAAAAATGACCAGCGTGCTCTCCTTACTCCCCTGAGAAGTAAGTCCTACACATAGAGATGTGGCTATTACTTATCATCATCAAAAAGTGCTTGTTTGGTGATAATAAGGGCCTAGGATAGATATCTCAGCTAAAGGGAGGGAGGGGACTACCTGAAGTAGCAACCGAGGAATCCTTCCTGTGCTTACCCAAGCATTTTCTGGCTCTCTGTAAAACGGAGGGCCAGCTCTAAGACCCAGCTTAGCACAGAAATAGAGGAAGATAGGAAAAACTGCTATTAGCCACGGTTAGAAGGACGAAATAAGATAAAGAATAACGGACAACAACTTTAAATGTGCTTACTGGGCAAGAGACAATCGTTGGGGAATACGTCGGGGGGGAGAGAGTATACGAAAGCTTTGGGTCGTAGTGTCTTGTTATCTAACATTCTTTTACTGGAATAGCAAACATGAAAGTAATATTGCTACAGACAGAGAGGCTGTCAATTTGTGAAGCCCATCTTGAACCATATAAAAGGAAGTGAGCAAAATGCTTTTGAGTGGACATGCTTTACTGAGTATTCTAACACTGCATATTCTGCCTGAGCAATATTCAACATGAAGCGTGATCACACAGTAGCATTTATTCGAAAGGGAAAGTCACAGCACCCAAATTTTCAGTTGCCTTCTTTTTTTTTTCTGCAGCGGGTCAAGAGGACTGTGTTCCCTGGGGGGAAAGCAGAGCAGTTCCCAGCTGAACATGAAATATAACTGCCATGCTACGTGGGGAGAAAGTTCATGGAATACATAAATTTTGGGTCATATGTTACGATTTCAGCATGGGTCATGCTCGATAAAAGCCCAATTGCGATGCAAGGGGCTAGCGGGCCTTATCTGTAAAAGTTCTCAACAGTGCGACACACGGCTCCTCGCCTCCCTCTGCAAGCAGTTCACGTTCCTTGTTTGTTTTATCTATTGCCATTCAGCTATTTGAGTTTGACACTAGGTTCATGACCACTTCAATTCACCTCCTGGTATCTGATGATTCCGTCGCTCACACTCCTCTAATGTATTCTGAGGAGAGAGGGGATACGTGGTAGGGGGAAAAAAAGGCACACGTCCCATCTGATTGCAAGGTCTCCTCTGATGAATCATGCTGCAATGGACATCTCGGCTATATCAAAGGGTGCTTTCCATCTCGGTGTTATTAATCAAAAAGGGACTTTATTGTTAACATAAAAAGTCACCGCAGATCACGGGAAGACTCGTAAAATCAAGCATTTATTCACTCTGTCTGTTGATGAGATGAGACCTCAGCATAATGGGATGATGCGCCAAGGCCAATTTTTTAAACAGTTAATGTTCGGTGCCTTATTTCTTTTTTATCCTTCTTCCTTTTTTTCCTTTTTTTTTTTTTTTTTTTTTTTTTTTTTTTTGTGGTAAGTCTGGAAACAAACCGTCTTATAAAACACTGATTACATCTGTGTGTTCTGGTAATTACTTTTCATGACTTTCCCCCTGAAGAGGTAGCATACAATCTGTGCTGACCTGCCAAATTACCACCGTAATGCCCTGCTCTCCAATTAGTGTTCAAAAGATTACCTCTAAGACTAATAATGGTACACACGGTTTAAAAATAAA
>VUQR01036050.1:24542-38472 GCA_015108515.1 Hemichromis elongatus
AATCTAGTAAATTAAATCAGAAACACTTCATGGCAGTAAAGCAGAAATTATGATAAAACCCAATACTGCCAACACACACACACACACACAACCCATATATTTATCACACTGCTCGCAGTAACTCTATTTCAGTCATGACCACTGTAATCAGAAGAAGAATGTGATTTCCATATACAGTCATTTATACTGGGCCTCATAGCTCTGTAGTGGGACCTCCATGCTTGCTATGATCGCTAGCACATTGCTACACTAGAAGATGCTATTTTGTCTGCAAACAGTGGCTAACCATTAGCCAACTACTTCCAGTTATGGAGCTGAGTCGCGGTTTTGGAGTGTTTGCACACCCATAGCTTGCATGTGTCCTCCAAGCAAGCTATGGGTGACCATGGCAATCTGCTAGTGACCAAATGAATCACAAGCAGGCTTTTGGTGCCATGCTGTATGCTACTTTTTCACATTGCAAACACCAGAAACAATTTTCCAATCATTCAGGAAATACACATTGTTTCCTTGGTCTGTGGACTGCAGCCTTATTCAAGCACAACATGGGTTGCAAAGAAGCTTGCAGATGGCAGCAGCTGTACAAGTAGTAATATGTATGCCTTTGCCAGTTGAGTCCATAGAGATCAGCTGATCTGGGCTTTTGTCAGCTGCTATGGTACAATTGCAGGCTCGGTATCTAAAGTAGCAAGTTTTAGCAATCCTCTATGTTGTACATAGTTTATAACAACAACAAAACTTTGTCAACAGACGAAGCTGAAAGAGTAATAAAGTTAATGTACTGTTGGCATACAAGATAATGTGGATCTTAAAATATAATCGTTCAAAGTTAAACCACATGTTGTCCAGTACAGCATGCAGGTTTGATTATTTAAATCAACGACTCCTGGGTCCTAGATCAGACCTGTACAAGGACAAGAAAAGATAGAAATGTGTTGCAATTAAATCATCTTCCCATCACAGTCTCACTTGCCTTGCAGATCACTTTGACACTTAAGGTTAACCTTGTGAAAGTAAGAACAGCTCACGAACAAAATGTTGAGCACTGAGAGAATGTTCAAAGTGAGATTCCGAGCCATGTAATACAGGTAGAATATTAAGCAGTCCATACAAAAGGTGGGGGTCACACACCACAGGCATGATAAATGATTTCCATTACAGGTTTAATAGAGTTTGGAGTCTATTGTACCCTAGTAGTAGCCCATTTTCCATACTGAAAGATTTCCAGCCATTTATTTGGCGTAATTATAAGTTCACGCATGGAAACCCATAGTGACCAGTTGTAATGAGTCTGCTAGACCGCAGCTTGCCATGGTTACTGTGGAGAGCATCCTCAATGGACCTCCATAATCTGTCTCAATCATGTATCACATCAGCCTGAAACTTGCAGTCCCGCTGCTCTGAGCCAACCTGTTGAGCATCTTATCATAATGAAGAATAATTACCATAAAATGAGCATGAATTGTTGATATTATGCAAGATTACGTTTAGATAATTCCCATAGCTAAGTCTGAATGTCACATCAATTGATTTGTGTATTTTGTTTCCAAATGCTTCATTTGAATTTTGAATTTAGCCTAAATAGGATGCTTTGATTCAGTTGAAGCCAAGAACAGTTTAGTGTTTTGTTTTGATTTTTGCAGGAATACTGCTTGAATGAAACCACATTTTTGTAAACCCATAGTTAACACTTAAACAGCAATGATGACATTAGAAAAGTTTGTTTTATGTTTTTAGTCCTAAAAGCAATTTATAAGGTGAAAAAGGTTATTTTACTTTAAATATAATGATTTCTTTATATTTGCAAAACATAAAATCACTCCTAACATCAACCAGTTTTAAGTGTTTTTCCTACAATCTGTGCTACTTGGAATCCTGGGGATTCTCAACTCAAGATGTTGATTCAACTAAATAATTAAAAAAGTTGCTGTGGAGCTCTGTAAGGCATACAAAATATTACTATAATTGTATATTTTGCATCTTGCACTTCCTCCAATCTTGTAATATTGCCTACGTGCAAAGTTCCCGTCATAAACACTCGCAGAGCGATGTTGCAGTACAATTCCTACACAAGCAATTTTAAAAATTCTGGCTACAAAGTAAAAGTAAATGTTAATATACCACTGCCTCTTAATCCCACTGAGGTCACTGTGGAAATAATGATGAAAACTGGAATCAAGCAGCAAAGTCAAGCTTTGGTGCAGCAGAAATTTAAAGTTGCTAATCCAGTGAATGTGGGAGAGTTGTTTTGAACTATTAATTGCTCAAAAGATCCGTGTGTGCTCTAGGTTTGTGTATCACTCTGTGAAACTCTTTATACCTTCCTCGATGAAAGAACTGATGCTTTCTGAGGTTTTCTGTGATTTGGTTAAAAGTTAAAGGAGTTAAATTTGGAAATAGAGTAAGACTATGCTTAGGAGAAAAGTCGGACCATGAATTTAATGTGTTATAGTTTTGTTAAAAGCACTTTAAGCTGCTACAACAGAATCCCTTGTGTTGGTAAAGGCTGTCAAGGAGTTCTCAGACTCCAAATTAAACATAAAGAAGAGGAAGACCTTATTTACCCACTGCCAAAATCTAGAAGTGAAGGCCAAGGAGTCACGTTTGGCATTGGGACCCTGTGTTATTAGTTAGCTAAATTCTGAGCAAATCGTTGACAATGACAAAGTACTTCAAAAATGTTTTCTCTGCAAAACTGTATATTGGATAATAGTCTCACATTTTGCACTTTTCAACAACATTCACGAGCTGTGCTTGAAAAATGTGGCAGATTCTGTTAGGCTAACCAGCTGAATGGACAAACAGTTTAAGCTCCCTGCTAAAGAGCTTTTAATGTTGATTTTGGTTCTTCGGGGATCACACAGTATAACAGCTTTTTTAGGGGTCCACATTTCCCCATACAGAAACCCCATCCTTTTGCCTTCTGGTCACAAGCCTCATTCTTTACCTTCAGGCTACAGCAGTCCCAGCAGGCAGCATTTCCACTTTTCTTGCTATAACATATCCAAGGGCGGCGATATTGACTGACAGTTGCTTCAGTAAATCAAGATATCCCTCTTCTAAACTGGCTAAAATAATGGTGTGTCAGCAGTGCTGTTGCTTTTACTGAAGACTGTTTACTTTCTGAAGAAGGAGTGCCTCGTTGCTCTTCTTCTCTCCCTCACATGAATATTAACCTCAAAAATATAAGTTAGCAAGTACTGCAATCTCCATAGTCTATTATGTATGTTTACAGAGAGTTTGCAATGAGGAGATAGCAAAAAAAAAAAAAAATCAGCATTCCCTTGCATAAATTTCCATCCTCAACATCTACAGTGCCATTCAACATTTTGTGTGGAAAAGGGAAGCGAAAACAAAAAGAGAGAGAGAAGTCTGGCAGCAAAGCTGAAGCTTAAGGCAGTTCCCTGTCAGTTGGTTCTCTCTCTCAGTGCAGGAGTATGGAAATGTGCTTTCACAGAACTGGTGCTGAAATAAGCTCTGAACATCTTGTCTGAAATGTTTAGTTTGTCAGCACATGTTAACAACAAATGAATGGAGATAGTGGAAAACACAGCCTTAATCTCAGTAAAGCCAAACAGCCATTGTCGGTTATACGACTAATAAACAAAAGGTAATACAGCTTCCTGTATGTTACAGTACAGAAAGCCCACAAACAAAAAAACAAACAAACAAACAGAGCATCGCAGTCTGCAGAAAATCAACTTAACCCTTTAACATCAAAATCCACGAGGAGGATCGGAGAAGTTTCAGCTGTGTGTTGGATCTGAAGACTTAAGTATAAGGAAGAATAACATATTGTAACTGATTACCATGCTTTAGAAAATGCTGTAAAGAACCTTGAGACTGTTTGTAGTTCTTGCTGTTTTTACATTCGAATAAATGACAAACGAAACAAGCCCAGTGTAGTCGTTTGCTTCCTAAATGTCCCTGGAAGCTTCAGCTTGCTTTAAGTTTTTGAAGTTTTCCTCCACCTGTCTGCCTCAGTGCTTTTTGCTTCGTGAAAAAAAGCAAGGGAGAAAAAAACTCTGTTTTCCAGGAATCTCTGCAGTGATTTCTTCAGAGACCTTTAGAGAGCCAACCCCGCCACCCCCTTCCATCCTTCACAGGCCATTTGTATAGTGGACCAACATTTCAAAATCAGTTGACTGTCACTGTACGAACAGCTTGTTGACAACTTGTAGTTAGATTTTTGAAACCTCATCGACTGGATGCAGTCCTCTGAATCTAGCCAGTTGACTGATTTGTCTGACATGTGACACGAAACAGCTGTTTCTCAGTTTAAAAAGCGAATGGCTCAATGACTGCTCTGGCACTAAAGATTAGCCAATCAGAGCCATGGGCAGGACTAACACTGTTGTCAAGCTGTGCGCCAAGAGAGATAACAGAAGGGAAAAAAGAGAGAGAGAGAGAGAGAGAGCATAGTTTACTTCTCTTTTGTCTCTTACAACGAAGACAAAACCGGTATGTTGGCAAGGCTTAAAATGACATTGGACTGAGGCGGATACGTTGGTCTACAGTGATTGTTTAAAAGAAATCAAATCCCCTCCCCTGTGGATATCAGAGTCAAGGCAATGTCAGATTATAGATTGAATGAGAGTGTAATAAGTCTGATATCAGGCGGGAAAGAAGGCAAAGAAAAAAACTCTGCTGGCACAACTAGACGTAACACGATGCAACAACCACAACAATTTAATTATGTCAACATTTCTTTGGCCTTTTTAGGGTATATCTCAATTCATTTAAATGGCTGCGGCTGAGGAGAAACGTAAAAATGCACAATGAGTATGAAAAGGAAATGAATCAGGTAGAAAAGGTAATGAACGCCAAGCGAGAGACGAATCAGGTTCCTAACGCACCAAGACTCCCCTCTGCAAAACAAACGAACAAACAAACATAGAGTATTAACCAGTAAATGTCTTATTTTTTAGGAACTCTGACAATATTTGGCAGATATTGTTTAAGCCATTCAAAGATGCAAGGCTGAGATGCCAAACATGCCAACCTGAATCATAGTTTTCCCTATGAGTCAGGTTGGCATGCTCCTACAAATCTGCCGATGCATTAATGTAGCCCATGCGCCTTTGTTTTGAATATCTGAGTCAGTATAAAGGTTCCTGGAATAACCTGCGGTAACCTTTAGCAAATTATAAAGAAGCATTTTCATTGATCATGTGGATTTAGACTTGCTCCCTTTAGACACATGAACCACTAGGGAATTATAGTCACTGGGTATGAAGGTAAAACAATAGGATGGACTTTCACCTGATAAAGAAGCCTGGAGATGGGAGAAAAAAAAGCTCTGCGCATTATTTTTCCAACTTTAGGATGTTTTCACTGAGGGGAAGTTTCACAGCATCTGCGCTAATAGCTTCAGGACAGCTAAAGAGAGACGAACTGTCTATACAGGACACAAAACAGGCTACAAAAGTAGAAGAACTGAAGTCAGTAGCAAGACACCCACCATCGACAGCAAGGCGCCAGAACAGCCACCCACATTTAAAGCTGGTAAACTGGCAGGACACCAACATGACACTGTAGCAAGATGCCAGGACACCCACTTTCAGCAGTAAGACAGTAGGACATTCATGTTTAGTAACAATGCAGCCACGGATTTGTATTACTCTACTGACAAAGGACAGGATATTTTAAAATCATGCATTATTCAAGCCAATAAGGAGAACCTTAATGATTGTAGTCCAGCTTTGTTCACTCCGGTGCTTTGTTTTGTTCCAGCAAGACCTCCCAGAGCAGAGCATTGGCCTTAAACCATGGTGATGCTGCCACTGGAGAGGAGCATTTGTTGTTGTTGCTAGCCAGAGAGCTGCCTAAACCGCATCCTCAGAGTGAAGGGAGGAAAAAAGAAACGGCTAAAAGAATTTCCTTTAAATTATTCACCCATGTGATCATTGTGCCAAGACTATTATTAAGTTAATTAAGTATAATCAAGTATAATTAAGTACTGATTATACTTTACATTTTAGAGCTGTAGCTGATAATACTACTTTGAGCAGCAGCAGAACACCAACATCAGCAAATTACATGCATTTGATTTTCAGTACTTGGTACAGTGTGAGCTAAACTTTATAATATTAATAATAGATGGAAGTAATGTTGGTGTTGAAGGAATGACTACGGGAAGAATTAAAAAGAACATTTTACTTGCATGTAGGAACGTTTTCATACGATGGAATGAAGGAGACTGAAATGAGAAATATACAATTTGCATGTTTCAACTAAAATAGGTATAAAAACAGTTTTTCCAGTACTCACTTTTTCCAGTCTTTTGGTCTTAGGAGGACTAAAGGGTTGACCTTTTGCAGCTTGATAGTTGCCGTACCATATTTTCCATACAGGCAACGGATATATATGCAGCTCTATAAATGTATCGATTTCTAGGTTATGTAGCATTATCAGAAGTGGACTGTGTGAGTTTGATTGGTGTTTTAGCATTACATGAACATTTCTGGAACTGATTTTTTTTTTCTACCATCTCTCATTCTCAGTGGAAAAGACTCTGACCTTTACAAGAAGTCTGGACAAGACAAATATTGGGCTATAAAGGACTTTATAGAATTAGCCTTCATGAACACCATTTGTTTGAAATGATTGTTATTTCTTCCCTGTTTTAGCGATAGAATCTTGAAAGTGTGATATAGTCATTATTTTTGTGCAAAGTCTACAAAACCTACCGATCATCTCACATTCTTGATGACTGTTAATCTCCAAAACTCATCAAAATGTTACCGTTAATAAAAAAAAAGCATCGCCCAGATTTTGTTTATTCCCCATATTTCATGTAGATACAAACCTTTCGGTTTGCACATAATGACAGCAGTTTCAATTTCACATTGAAAAAAAAAGTGGGGGAGAAAAAAATCCCATCTGTCACACTCCAAAATATAAATTGGATACAGAGAGAATTGTGCGAGATTGGATTTGTGAATGCATATGATATTGATTTGAACACCTAGTTTGCAATGAAATGAAATGTCCCTCTTGGTAGAGCTATTGACATAAAAAAATAAATAAATAAAAACAAAAAAATAAAATAAAATAAAATAATAACTTTATATTCCTTCTGAGTAATTGCAGCGATATCTTCACTCCACTGTGCCATCGCATGGGTGGGTGTTCCTAATACACTACTCTGGAGAGGAGGGAACAGTGAAGTACAGGAACACAAACTGCGCTGTCTGGAGCGGAAGGATTAACAATGCTCATAATTCAGAGGCAAGCTGCTTTTTGAAATCACTGGTGGATTTTTACTGCCACCTTCAGGTTGAAGCTTTAACTGCAAACATTGCCTGGACTTGGACCTTAGAAAGAGTATTCCACTGTGGTAGAATAAAATACTGAAAACTAAGTGTGTAACATTTAAATAAAAATGGTCCCAAAATTAACCATGTTATTTATTGTATTAATATTAATATGTTGTTGTTTGTGCTTTCTTGTTTGCTTATTTATTTATTTATTAAAATACTGAGTTCTCTCAAATAGGTGGTGAGGCGTCTTTAAGATTTCATGCAGTTGCTTCTGTTACACAGCTGCTGCCTGACCTGGATATACAAAATGCTGCAGAGTGCCCTATTAACAGCATTTTGTTGTTGTGTCAGCTATATTCAAAAATGGATTCAAGTTTGTTTTAAATACTGATTTTGCAGTTGAGTTATTCGCCAATTACAAATATGTATATACATAAATGGTCTGTGGCAGATAGTCATTTGTTTAATTCCACTCTTAAACACATGATTAGATGCGGTTTTGGACCACTGTCATAGAAGAGCAACATGGACAGGAGGACTCATTAGGATTACACTTGAATGGCCTGTTTAAAGCCCATGCATACATAATGAACAATGAAATGGGCAAATGAGAAAAGAAAGGGTCAAAAACTGTGACCCAACAGCTGTTGTCTGCAGGAGGAAAAGGTACCACGGGGGGATGCGCAGCTAATAACGGATTCACATAAATAACCGCAGGAAGAGCCCAAGCTGCAACATAAACACAGGCCTCCAGTCAGTCAACCGCAGCACTAGCCGGGAGGACACAAACATGCAGGTTTATCGGTGCATCTCTGAGGCAGCTGCACCACTTGACAAAATGATAAAGACTGACAAAGTGCAGCTGCGCTGCCAGTAGGGAAGATAAAAGACTCTGCCGATGGGAGCCAACAGTTATAACCAGCAGAACTGAGTTAATATGCTGAGGTGATTTTAACTTGTGATTGTTTTTGTCAGATTCTGTTGTTGATGGTAGCACAGGGGGAGCGCTGAGTGTGTCTACTGGGAGCTTTCTTCAAAGACAAACTGAAAGAAACCAAAACCGCTGGGAACACGAAGGCTCTCTCCTGAATAAGTATTTCGACAGCCTGAGCTGTGCTCCTATGTGTCTTGCAGTCTAATATACCATTCTCTTTGGTGATGGATGCTAAATGACCAGCAGCTTCTCGGGATGCATGAGAAAATAGATTTTGCAGAGCTGGTATATACTGTTAATTATGCAACAGTGTCTATCTGTATATTTGTCCAAACTGAAAAGTTGCCAAGTACTGCACTTAATAACAAACTCAATATCATTTCTTTACTTCAGCTGCTTGCAACTTCTTTTAATAGCACTTTTCTGTTAAAAATGAAAAGTGCTTCACGGAAAAAAAAATATGTTAGCAGACATTCATAGTTTTCAAGGTGAATTTCTTTGAATTCTATTTAATGGTAAATACTTAAATTTTGTACAAATCAGGTAAAGGTCACGGTCACAACAAAAGTGAAAATCAGTAAAAACTAGGGCCTTAGCGCGGGAAGCTCGATTAACGCGTTAGCGCCGTCCAGCCCCACACAAAGGCGATCCGCGGTTACTGGTTAACGGAGATTTGCCGCGTTAACACCATTTTAACGCGATTAACGCTGACAGCCCTAATATATACGCAGCTAATCAACATGGCTGAAAGGGTGTGACGGCGTCCTTATGTGCCCACACCGTGTTTTAGCTAGCAAAGGGGCGTGGCCGATCTTAAGTGAAGCCACGTTAATGACAACGTGTGCAACCATTGGAGACGTGAGCAGGACAGACGATGGACGGAAAAAGGCCGGACTTTATACCAGAGTTTAAATTGTGTTGATGGGCCACGTAAAAGCAGCGCTGTGATAACAATCTATGCAATGAGATGGCAACACGCCACGTAGCTGTTTAGGAGGGACGGCGGTGTTTGAGATGTGAGAGATTTGTGACGTTTAGTGTGTTTGGAGTCTAAAGTTAGTGTGTTGTCTTGTGTTGTTGTGCGTGTCAGAACAATGAGGCGACTGCTCCAGGTGTTACAGCAGTGATACATCTGTCAGGCTGTCATGTTCTCCTTTATCTTATAGGGGACAGAAATTATATTTGGAGCGGCACAAATTTGATGTAGAACAGCTGATTGTTCTGTGAATAGTTTGAAATGCTGCAAAAACCTTTTGTTATATGCAAAACTCAGTAATTTTGTTTGAAGAAGTAACTATGTAATTCATTGTCCAACATTGGTCATTATATCCTGTATTTGCAGACAGAGTAACAGGACTCAGAATAGTCAGAGCTTTATAAGAACAGAAAGTTGTGTTTTCAGAATTTTTTTTTATTGTAAGTGGGCTAAAGCACTTAAAAGTATTCTCACATAAATGTAAATGCTGTAATCTGATTATTTTAATAAACCATGTAACTATGATGGATTCGATGCTGGCGGGACCACAGAGAGCGCTCAGAGAGTTTGTGTGTTCACTCACACACATGAACACGCATTAGAGGGAACACTGGAGGTGAGCTAAGACACGGACAGCCGCTCAGGTGATTGTCAGCTGAAACACACCTGAAAGTGAAGCACAGGCCAAGAGAAGAGCAGAAAAAAGGGGCAGAATTAGGAAAAGAAAGTTGTTAACGTTCAAGTAATGATGAAATTTAGAAAATAAAAATGATAAACCGTGCTCTATTTACAGCCACGGTCAGAAGTTTCTATCCACTGGTCACAGAAAGGAATGCCCCGTTGTTTTGGGCTTTAATGGTGCAGTGCTCTTATTTTGAAAACCTCACCTTTACTAGTGCAAACACACCTCGGTCACAAAGTCAAAAATAGAATCAGGGTTGAACTTCAGTCTGTAAAGATTTGAGCTTATAAATGAAGCTGAGACTGACACGAGATGAAACTGTTTCCAGATTAAAGAGAAGCTGCTGCAGCTCACCGACAAGAGGAAGGAGATGATCGACAAGTGGGAGGACCGATGGGAGTGGCTGCGACTGAGTAAGACTTACTTCCTGCTTGCCCTCCACATGAAACTTCCAATTAAAAAGATGCTCAAGATGCTAAAAGGTCAGAGGTCAGTGCTGACTCATCACTGCAGGGCACTACAGTGATGAGTCAGCACTGATGAAGACTCCCCAGGCTCCCGCTGTCCTTTAACCAACTCGCCTGACCAATCAGGAAACGCTTCAGTGAAGTCACGCTCAGAGAACAGCTTAGCGTCTGCATCTCTCTGCACGCTGTCTCCACCTGACAGCTGCAGAAACTGAGAGATACAGAAAACCACAATGCTTCAAGGCGCGACAGGTCAGGCACCTGGAGACACGCCTGTGCACCTCTGACCGTGCCATCCTCTGTATGAGATGCTGAGCCTGCAGTTATGTTGATACGTTCAGTCATAAGATCTTCCTCTCTACTCCTCATCCTCAGTCCTGGAGGTGCACCAGTTCTCTCGGGACGCTGGCGTGGCCGAGGCCTGGCTGCTGGGTCAGGAGCCCTACCTGTCCAGCAGAGAGCTGGGCCAGAGCGTGGACGAGGTGGAGAAGCTCATCAAACGCCACGAGGCCTTCGAGAAGTCCGCCGCCACCTGGGAGGAGCGCTTCTCCGCCCTGGAGAGGCTGACTACGGTGAGGATGGGGGCGTTAGGGTGGTGAGGAGGAATGTGATGATGATGAATATGATGGTGTTTACGCGTGTCTTCCAGCTGGAACTGCTGGATGTGAGGAGGCAGCAGGAGGAGGAGGAGAGGAGGAGGAAGCCTCCATCTCTGGAGCCCGTCGAAGTTCAGCAGGAGGAGGCGCAGCAGAGGTGAAAGCACGGCAAACGTCTTGGAACGCTCGCCGCGTAAATAAAAGCGTGACAATAACGAGTGTGTGTGTGTGTGTTTCTGCAGCGCCGTCACGCAGAACGGACCGCCCACGCACCAGGACTCTCCCAGGGTCAGTACACCTTGACCCCGCGGGGCCACAGACCGTGCCTCCCTTTATTTTCTTCTTCAAGTGTATTTACAGCTAATATTTCTTCTTCTGTGGTGTTAAACTGAATCTGTGGACTAATCTGTGCAGGACGGCGGGGAGGACGGAGAGCTGGTGAACGGCGTTGCCGAGCGGAGCTCCAAAGAGCCGAGTCCCGCCCCCTCGCCCACCTCTGACAGGAAGGTTAAAAGTCAGTCGACCACGCTGCCCACCAAGAACCGGGACTCCTGCTCGCCCCAGGAGGGACCGCTGCACCGCAAACACGAGTGGGAGGGCCACAACAAGAAGGCTTCCAACAGGTGAGCTCCCCGCCCCTCGCACGCGCCTCGCACGCAGCTACGTCACCTGACCCGTCACCTGACCCGCTGCTGTTTGATTCGCAGGTCGTGGCACAACGTGTACTGCATCATCAACAACAAAGAAATGGGTTTCTACAAGGACAGCAAGGCGGCGAGCCAGGGCGTGCCGTACCACAGCGAGCTCCCCATCAGCCTGAAGGACGCCACGTGTGACATCGCCTCGGACTACAAGAAGAAGAAACACGTCTTCAAACTCAGGTACCGAGTGAGGCTCACGCACTCCAAAACAGGAAGTGGGTGTGGTCCGGGCACGAGTTGAACACGTCTGAGGATAAAGGGTACAGAGTCACCTGTCCACAAACCCTTTAACCTGCCTCACCTGTCCAGGCTGAGCCAATCGGATCTCATTTTTGATGTAGCACACACTACGCATCGATGACACACGGAAACATCATCACACACATGCATGCTCACATACACACGCGTACACACACGCAGACATTGTGAGGGCTACAACCACCTGACATCTTTTATTGTTTGACAGCATCCCGTTACCGTGGTTACTCACCAACACATTTCTCAGCCGCAGCGTTAGCACTTAGCTCCGCCTCCTCTGCCTCATCTGCTGCCAGCCCAGTCACGGCACTGATGCTGTGATTGGTTGTCAGGGTGAGGGTTGGTCAGACAACCCCTGCGATGCAGGCCTCAGCACAGCCGGCACTTTAACCTTTGACCTTTAACCTCAGACTAAATGTTCGGTGTCTTCCTGTCGCTCTTTCAGACTCGCCGATGGAAACGAGTACCTGTTCCAAGCCAAAGACGAGGTGAGTTGATTTTGGCTCAGATTTGTGGAAACAATCACCTGTGTGGCGTTCCTGCTTTCTAACTCCTTACGTGCCTCCGCAGGAGGAGATGAGTACCTGGATCCAGGCCATCCTGAATGCCGGCGCCGCCGACCGCTCTGACGTCCAGAACAGCAGCCCCGGCACGCCCGCCTCTGGGCGTGCTCACACGCTGCCAGCCACCGTCACACTCACCACAGAGTCAAGTCCTGGAAAGCGCGAGAAGGACAAAGACAAGGAGAAGCGCTTCAGCCTGTTCAGCAAGAAGAAGCAGTAGATCGCGGCGGCGAGGCGCTTTGGCGAAACCAGCCCGGGCGCTCTGACGCATCCATCGCCACATTTATAGATGCCTCATTTCTCATGAGCCGCCATCAGCCAGGGAGAACTGGAAGGACACCTGAGAGCGCCGCCGGCTTCCCGAGGGTCTACTCTGAGCGGGTGAAGCCGCCGCCACTCTGAGGCGAACTTCGGTCCTCCCCGCCAAATGGTTGACCTTTAAAATCGTCCAATCCCAGAGGCTGAGGTGGTGAAGACCAGGAGCAGTGTTTTCGCCAAAGTGCGGATCGTGTCGTTTTTGTTTGTTCTCCGTTTTTGTTCGCGTGTCGGTCGTTTGGCAGCGAGACAGATGTCTGATGTCACGCCACTTCATCGTCCACAATGGAGGGCCGCTGTCGCTGTGTGCGTGAAGCGCCGTGACGTCGCAGCATCTCGCTCTTTCTTTGATGACATCATCAGGGACCACACGCTAGTATTCTGTTATTGGTTGTTTTTTATTCTCTGAAATGTGTTATTTTTCTATTTTTTGTCGTTTCCTCGTCACAGACGCCGTTTCCTGCCGCGGAGAAATTGGACCAACAATGCATTTCATTCCCTTGGTTTCTGTTTTTGTTTTTGTCAGACAGCCAATCGCCTTCAAGGAGGCAGTGATGTAGAAATGTCCACCTGCATGCTTCATCAGGTTTCGACCTGAGCGCTCACCGGAAACTGCGAGTTCCTTCTTTTGTATCTTTGGTCAGGTGGTGTCGGCGAGGGCGGAGGAATATCGCCGTCTGGCCGACGGGAGCGAGGTCCGGACCGGTGAAGGTTGCTCGCTCGTCGTCAGCTCTTCGCACCGCGCTGATTTCTGCTCTTTGATACCCGTGCCGCCCGTCACTGTAGATCTATCGTAGCGAACATGTATGGAAGCCCCGCCGTCGTCCTGCACAATCAGAGCTGCACCTATAGGAATGAAGCCGCTCGCCGATATTTAGCCGACCTTCCATCGTTACAGCTTCTCTGATGTATGAACCTGCACCTGTAGACTTACAGCTCTCTGTCACATGTGTGATGTCATTAAAGCTTTTAACCTTTACTCAGTAGCTTCCTGTTGTCTTTGCACATGCTCAGTTAGAAACCTGCACAGACCCGAGGACGACACCCCCCTTCGTCCTCTCCCCCGTCTGTGTGTGTGTGTGTGTGGTCTTTAGCTGGTGCTGGTTACATGCTGGGGGTGGTTCCTATTAAAAGCTCTGAAGTTTTCCTTGGATGTGACCTGCAGGTGTTAGAGCA
>VUQR01036052.1:0-20004 GCA_015108515.1 Hemichromis elongatus
GGTGACTGGACAGTCCCATAACTTTGGCAAGTATCAATCGACACGCTCCAGGATATTGGTATGTCAGTCCATCGAATGTCTGATATGACCCTGGGCCTCTGATCCAGCAAGTTTCATAGCTATTTGGTCTGCATCCTCTTTCTCCATCTTCCACCTTGCATGATTCAAATAGGCCACAACTATGAGACTGGCAAGTCATGGAGCCATAACTGCAGCTACAACGTCTCCCACAGTTTTCATCTAGTATTACAGTTTGTCCAGAGCGGTAGTAGCGCCCCTCAAAGCTGCAGCCGCACTCAGCATGAGGGACGCAGACCCCGCCACTGAGGATGTAACCTGAATCACAGATGCAGCTTTCCTGGGGAGGTAAAGGGCAGTTGTGGGTAGAGTTGGGATTGACACAGGTAGCTGGACATCCTGTGCCTTCAGACTCAAAGTGGCTGTTGGCTGGGCACGGGATTTCTAGATAGCGGAGTATAAAATTGATCTTATCATCAGTGGCATTTTAATGCAATCATATTTTTGAAATAATGTTTAAAAAAGTGATTAACATACCACAAAAGCCAGGTCTCCTCCAGCTTGGTAGCTGAACACCATTTTGTTGACACTGACTTGCGTATGCACTAAGGGCTTGACAGAGAATGGGTTGGTACCCTCCTCCTACACACAGATCATACACACAACTATCCACAAAGGACTGTGGAGGAAGTTGTTGATGGCAAGGAGCAAAAGGTCCAGAACTGCTGCTGAGGATACCACAGTGGTCAGTGTTGCTGTACAATGCTGTCTCTTCTACAGTGCAAACAGCACAGTCCAGACCTCCACACTGTGGCCCACAGCCAGGCTCATCGTCCCCAGATGCTTGCCAGCTGTTAGCAAAAACCACATCAGAACTCACAACCTCACCGTCACGAGTTTGAAAGTCATCCCTACGAATGCCATTGAAGTTTCCACAAAGACCGCATGTTGCATTCTGGTAAGTGTAGGGCAAGCTGATCTGGACATAATGATTTGTGTCATAAGACACAACTAAACCAAAGTCAGTGCTGACAAACACCGAAAAACCTGACTCATAAACCTGCACGGTGTCATTGCTAAGGGAAAATGGAGTGGATGCAAAGTTCCCATTGACCTGCAAAAACAGCAGCAAATATATCAAGTTAGAAAACTCTATCTGGTCACAAAGTTCAGAATTTATCCAGAATTAAAATTACCAACCTTAGCCTGACCACGACGTCCTTTAACAAGCTCGATTGTGTCATTGTAGACATGCACTTTCACCAGTCGTGTCCAAGCGACATGAGTACTGCCTCTGTGCTCATTCTTGCCCTCTACTCTGTAGTAGGGCAGTCTACTATTACATTGCTCAGAGAGAACATAGGTGCAAGTGCCTTGAAAATGAAACACCGTGTCATCAAAGGTGTAGTAATGGGGATCACCGCTTATGGTGCAGGTTCCTCTTGGCACTGTCTGGCAGGAGAACTGAAAGGAAGCTGGCTTGCAGATCTGTGAAAAGGAGCATGGCTGGTTGCGGCACTGCAGGCCTGTTGAGGTACATGTGCACTTCTGTGCACAGGTACTGTCACTCCAGAATGAACCACCCAGCTGCACTAATTCACCTTAAAAAGAATAAAAGGAAATATCCCTTATGTCTGGTGTAAACTTTCCAGATATTTACATTCATAAAGCTTTAGGAAAAAAACTTTCAAACCTTACAGTACTTACTTCAAGGCACTTTATGTAAAGTCCCTAAACTAACAGAGAGAAAACTCCAACAATTTAACAACCCCTACCAGCATTAATAAATGCATGAATTAATTTTTTAGCATCACTTTGAAATAAGATGTTTCTAATTTTAGAGATACTGCATAAATGCAGGAAAGCAATCCTAAATATTTGTTTAATATGAGGACTGAAGGACATAACCTGATCAAAAAAAACCCCTGCAAAATTTCTCTTATTGTTAAGGCCAAGGTAATCCCATCCAGAGTATGCATCTGGTTAGACATCATGTTTGTATGATTTTTATGGCTGAGTAAAATCAACTTAGTTTAAACTGAATTTAGAAGCAGGAAACTTTATGTCTTTAAGACATTCCTACATTTTAGTCTGATCGACAAAGATGGAGATCATCTTTACAGCAGTGAAAATGTATGCAATGCCTTTGAAAGATATTCTGTTAGATAGACATTATGCAAATATGAGCTTAATTGTTATAGCCTGCTCTAATCTCTGCACTAAAATATTGTCGTTATTAACCGCTCCACTCAGGACGAGCAGGACAAGTACAGAGATGAGTCCACTGTCAGAGGCCATCTGCAAATTTCACTAAAACCATTTCCATTGTGTGATGAGCTCTGAATCCTAAATGAAATATATAACAATGCATTGTGATTTAGCAGACTAAAAACATAATAATAATAATAATAATAATATGTGTGAAATGAGGCTGGGCAATAAAAGTGTAAATTATTATTCTGTAAAAAAAGTATTCAAAAAATGTTCCAGAAGCAGTGGTGTGTGATGTGCGAGACAATTGTGTCTCTTTTGTATATAGGTCATTGCACAACATCGGCGTACTTAGATAAAGAAAAGGTATGTAGCTAGCTGGTGTAGGGCCAAGTCACTCTTTATTGCTTCAACAACAAGTTCACTTTCACTTAACTCAGTGATTCCTGGCCACTAAAGTACAAGTGGTACAGGATTCATATTTACATATTTAAGGCTTCAGCTCTAGTTTACTGAGAAACCACATCCACGTTCAGTTTAAACCGTCTGCTTCGCATGCGGTTCTTGTGTTGAAATATGGAACTTTTCAAACACCGGTTTAGGCGCCACTAAATCACATTACATTATCGGTGGAAGTATACTGAGCGAGGGAGATAGTTCCTTTTGCAGGTTGGCACCAGAATGAAGAAGTTAATAACTGTGATAACTAATCTGTGTTAAGCAATGTGTCCATGTGAATGTTGCCTTAGGATAAGTCTCTTTGTTGGGAACAGCTTCTCTCTCTCTAGTATTCTTTATTCCACATGTGCCACATGTTGCCATTCAAAATGTTTCAAAAACTCTGAATTTATGGGCTAGGCACTCTTAAGGCAGGTAGGAAGAATGTTTTTTTGCCTTGAACTAATAATCTGAAAGCTGATTTCTCTTTGAAATTCCTTCATGAGTTCTTGATTCCAACAACATTAAGGAAAAACAGTCAGAAACTTTGATGTTAATAACCTCAACCTTGCTTTACTGTAGTCTTAATGCATTATGGTTAGAACTCTTGCCTTGCCTTTCACAGATACACATGACTGTAATGATATATAACATAAAAGTTGCAAAAGCAGTTGTGCTGTGTATCCTGCAGTCTTACCATTAAAAGTGCAGCCTGTTGAGCCGTAGTCTGTCCGGAAGGCCCAGCGACCGGGTTCATTGACGTTGCTGCCAAGGCGAAAATTCGAGTTAGTCCCTGATGCAGCACTGGTGAATGATCCCGGGAGGACATAATAGTGAGTGGAGCCGATTGTATCATAACCAGCCTGCAAATGCAAGTCATAAAAATATGATTAATGCATTTAGAAATCATGAATTTTTTTTTTATTATTAGTAAATATGCAGAGCATTAACTGATTAAGTGTAAAAAATCTGACCTGTACGCCCCTCTCTGTTGAGGCTATTATACCGTAGTTCATCAGCAAAAATGAATATTGGCCTCCAGAGATCAGCACAGCTTGGACCGTAGTGCGCTGGAACATATCAGTTCAGTTAGATTGTTCAGTGCTGTCCTGGATATACACCTAATTTTTTATGATACACTTTTGCTGTATCACTGAAATGTATTACTTCAGTATAAATTCATGCTTAAGTTTCAATTGGCAACAATGTAGAATGCCTTTTTATTGTCACTATACTTTTTTTTATTGTCTCCAACCAGTGCAGACATATAGAAAAAAATGTTAAGGAGTTAAGGTGCACAGTTTTGTGATGCTATATACGAATATCATATGATCATAGTAATTACAATTAATCATTATGATGAAACACTTATGTTTCAATAGGTCAGGTGTTCAGGTGTCATTTTTTTTAAAAAGTACAATGTTCAAAGAAAATTTTTGTATGAAATCTCTCACAGCAGTTTATGTCTTTATGTCTGAAAGGTGACCCTGGATTACATTAACTTACTTGCCTCCTGCAAACACATATACATCACACATAAGCATGTAATTTATTTCCCAATTAGGGAAGTTGACTTACTGTTCCACTTGTGGGAAAATAGGCCACCTCATACCATGTTGCAACAAAGACCCAGTTGGCATTAAAGTTCAGTCCTGGAAAGTATTGATTGATGTCCCGTGTAGCTTGCTGGAGAACAGTTCCACTCGTGTATTGGTTGTAGTAGATCTGACCATTTCCTCTGTTGTCTAAATCTGTCCAGAATATAGCAATGATGTCTCTGGTACGTTGTGGGAACCTCTGACTTGTATAGTCACTTAGTGGAGCATTAAATGTTAGGTGTCCATTATGATTGACCTGGAAAAAAAAGAAAAGAAAGACAATATTTCCTGTCACAACATCTAAATAAACAGATTCAGATTTTGTTTGGCAAACCAGGTTTTATACTAAGTGGCACTAAGTTTAATTAGACAGCCAAATATATTACACATATGGTACATGATTTGTTAATGTTAATTTCACATACATAAATACTGTTATATGTCCGTCCAAAATAGAAAAAAGGTCTTAGCAGGGTAATCCGTGGAGAACTTCCATCATCTACCGCAGAGCTTACAGTTCCAGATGTTGGGTAGAGAGGTCCTAAGAAGCAATTAGGCAGATCATGAAAAGAGATAGAATAAGTCAATAGTCTGAAAACACACATATAAAACATATTTCTCACAGGCTTTCAGTCTTTAGCCCTATGAATGTATGAATGTGAGGCTGATATAAATTGATGATAAACCAATAAAAGTCAAATCTTTAGAGAAAAGTTTTGAAATGATGCAAACTTACTGACAAACTGAGCGGTCACTACACCTGTACATGAAACAAAAACACAGATAAATAAGATGCAAAGCAGAAAATAATGACAAGTTCTCTAAGATTGCAAGATTTTATTTCTGATCCAAAAAAATTTGAGTGATCACTTAGGCAAAAATAAACACACCATAAAATGTAATGAAGGAACTACTAACTGTCTACTAACTACTAACCTGTCATTCCCAAAAGCAGCACAAAAAACATGATTTGACCCGCCATCCTGTCAAATCAGTTCTCTTCATTAAACAAAGAAAATTTAGTTTTTTAGTGCTAAATTCAGATGAATCTGTTTAATCTTTGTGTAATATTAGTTGTGAGTCTCTCATGCGTCTTTGAGACTACAGGAGACACACAAGGCTTTATATAGTTGGGGATATTTACCTGGGAAATGTAATCTAATACTCCACTATAGGATACTCAGTGAAGAATGACGTCAGTTACCGTTACTGTGGTTAATAGTCACACAGTAACTTTAACAGCCATAGATACAGATCTCAGACAAAGGGTTTACTACTGACACAGTAAATCATTCTCAAAGTATTAGTGATGGTAAATACGGTACTGACAGTGAGGAAGAGGGAGTGGAGGAAGATAAAATGTTTTTTCAGGGACAAGAAGTCTGGCTTCCTCTTGTCGATGTTGACTATACATAACAGAAAAAAATATATGATTGTTTTCTGCACATTGAAACACTGAAAGTCATCAAGTGCCATCGTGGACTCCAGCTGTAGTGTTTGTAACTGCAGCTATTCAGTAATATCAGATATTTCTCATTTTCCTTGAGGAAAGTTCATCTAAATAGCAGCAGAGGCAAAGGCTGCTGCACCCAGGCACTCAACACTTGTTGATGTGTGAAAAAGAAAACACTCATTAGATTTCTTAGAAACAGTTGAGGGGGGTCTGAGGTCTAATTTCAGCTCATGTTTCTTCTTCTGCACCTTTGTGGACATCTCCTTATGTAGAGATGACCCTTTTGCAGGCAACACTTCCATTGGTCTATGGCTGGTTTAACAACCCAGCATTTTAAGTTATTATGTATTTGGTTTTTTCTTTGGTTTTAATATTTTGTTTAATAACTTTATGCAGTTTAGTCTTGATTTTAGTTCTTTTTCATGTTTCTGAGGTCATTTGGATTTCTGGTTCCTGTTTTCATGTCTTTGTCTCACACCTATAGCTCCTGTGTTTCTCGCCCTCCGTGTTGTCATGGTCTCTCTGTGTTTCATCTCCCTCTCTCTCACTCTAAGTCGTGTCTTTGTGTGTGTTTTTTCTCGCTAGAGTCTGGCATGCGTTCCCGTTCTCCTTTCCTCGTGTCAAGTTCCTGCGTCTTAGTCATGGTCTCAATGTTTAACTTTCTGTTTTATTTTGACAGAGTCTCATCCTGCGTTTAGTGTGTTCAGTTTTGCTTTCCCTGTCTCGTCATCTGTAATTCATTCCTGCTGTGCTCCCTACATGTTTCCACTTACCTTGTCTCTCCTCATGTGTATATATGGTGTCAGTTTCCCCTTGTCGATGTGTCTCCATGTGTCAAGTGTTAAGGGATTTCCAGGTGGTCCAAGTTTAATGTATTTACTTTTCCCAGTTTAGGTTTTTGTGATTAATTTCTCGTTTAGTTTGTTTTCTTGTTTGTTTATTGCTTTGTTGTCAGCCATAATAATTAAGGGAACACCATGTAAAACTAGAGTCATGATAAAAAATACACTTTTTTTTTTTTGCCTGAATAAAACAGTTGTGTTTACAGCGGGAAGAAACAGTAAAAATGCTTTCAGCTTTCAGTTTTGTTTTTCTTTTGCTCGTAAGCACTCTCCACTTGCAAACAAAAGAAGAAGAAAAAACACCCATTTCTTATTGGTGTTAAATTATACCATGTCAACCATGCAAAAAATTATATGGCAACATGTGGCATTTGGTTGTTTAGGAAGAGGGAGAAGTTTTAGGAGTGATGCCGGCAAGAGAGAGAGAGCAAGTTTTCACATGTGATGGTTTTGTGATGTTTATAGAGTTTGGAGGCTATAGTTTGTGTGCTGTCATGTGTAGTTAGTGTGTAGTGTAGACATTTTGTTGTTTTGTGTGTCAGTTCTACTAGTGAATATCAAAGTTGCTCCAAAAAAGCCACCAAAGGGAGATTGCAGTGTAAACGCTGTCCCCAGGTAGAAAACGGGAGGAGTGATACACCTCATGTTGTCAGACCTGCAGGGTTTAGGCCTGTGGTGTGCTCCTTTGTCTTATAGTGGACAGAAACTATTCTTTGGAGTGTCTAAAATAATTTGTGTGCCTTCTTATTTGATGCAGCACACCTGATTCTGTAAATAGAGAGTAAATCACTCTGGACCCCAGAGGGTTAAACACCAATGTTGATCATATTCATCCGTCTATAACGACAGTCTACTAATCTTCTGACGGATGCTTCCAGCAGCATAATGTTTCTTCATTATCAGTCACACATTTAAAGCATTTTATTGCTATAAAAAATCCCTCACTGGTAATCATTTGTAGAGCATTATTTCATATGTGTACTTCCTTGTGCTCTTGCCCTCGAGGCCTGGAGTTGCCCACCCCTGCTGTACTCGGTGTTCCCTTTGTAATGTGTTAGTATTGTGCCTCTGAGTTCAATCTGTGGATCTCCTGTTTTACTTTGATGGTCTGTGTCTCGTGTTAGTGTATTCTGTTTTGCTTCCTTGGCTTGTCTTGCCCAATTAGTTCCAACTGTGTTGTCACCTGTTCCTCTTTCATGATCATTCATGATCCTGCCTGTGTATTTATTGTGTGTGTCTCCCAGTGCTCGTTGTCACGTCGTTAGCATTTGTTCGCCCTCATGCTGTGTGTTGCCTAGTGCATTCAGAGCCTTAGTTTACCCTAGTTTAGTTTTGTTCTGTTGTTTATGCTACTTCCAGCCTGCAATAAAACAGTTTTTAAGTTCACGTTCTGCCTTTGAGTCCAGCGTGTCGGTTCTTCTCCTGCGTGCGCACAACCATTCCAATGACACAAATAAGGAATTATAAGAGTGGTTGAATGGCATATTCATTATAATATATTATATAAAAATTCATAACAATATTCATCTGCATAACAATAATATGGGCAGCACGGTGGTTAGCACTGCTGCCACACAGCAAGAAGGTTGTGAGTTCAATTCCACCATCAGGCCGGGGTCTTTCTGTGTGGAGTTTGCATGTTCTCCCCATGTTTGCACTTTGTGGGGATAGGTTAATTGAAAAATCCAAATTGCCCATAGGTGTGAATGATTGTCTGTCCCTGTGTGTTAGCCCTGCGACAGACTGGCGACCTGTCCAGGGTGTGCCCTGCCTCTCGCCCTATGACAGCTTAGATAGGCTCCAGCACCCCCCGCGACCCTGAAAAGGATAAGTGGAAGTGAATGGATGGATAACAATAATAACAGAATCGTCTGAATTTATTGTTCTTTTCAAGTCTCTTGTGAATCCACTCAGGATTACAGTAATAATATGATTTATGTGAATAGTAGTAGCAATTGTGATAATTGCATTAAATATTATTGCTCACTGTATATAACAACTTGTCACAGTTATCATAGACATGTACTACACCTTAGCCAGAAGCTACATTTTAGCATGCCACAAATGTCAGTGTTTTACTACTTCCATTTGTTTTGTTCTTCTGAATATTTCTTTCTTAGTTTTATGAGTGTATTGTTTTCAGGGTTTATGGTATTCGTTGTACATTTTACACTGAGATATTTTTATGAGGTTATGAAAAACAGCAATGAACCTGCAGCAACAACATCTTATTGTTCAGAAAGAGAGGGAAAACCCTCTGGACCAGTTAAATTTGAGTATTTTATCAAGTGTTATCAAGCCAATCCTTTCTTGTTCTCAAATAAAGTTATTATGTCTTAAAGGTTCTACTTTTATAGTAAATGAGTGCAGTGGTAAATGACATTTCATTATGATATATTATTGCACACTATGTAGTACAGATACATAAAGAATCTTCTTATAGATAAGCTAGATTTTATCATGTGATTAATGTTGCATTTCTTTAACTACCATTTTATTGTTTTTTCAAGGTTTATATAGTATTCTTCATTGTACTAGTTTTACATTTTACAATGACCTATTTTTTGACATTTCTCAATGTGGTTGTGAAAAACAGCAATGTACTTGGAGCATAAAATATTTTTTTATTGTCCAGGAAGGAAGAAGAAAAACATCCAGCATTAGTGAAAGCAGAACATTTGATCAAAATCCAAATGTTATCAAGCCAAGCCTTTTTTGTTCTCAGATAAACTTGTCATGTCTTAAACGTGCCGCTCGGTCCTCAAACAAATGAGCACAGTTGTGGTTAATGATCAGTATGAATTGACAGTGACTCATTTGGTAAAATGTTATGTTTGCTGATTGTGAAATGTAATAGCCGAGAGAGCACACTGTGTGAAATAACTTCAGTCCAAAACTGAAAATTTTGATCTTACAAATTCACGTGAGGAACGTTACAGCTACTACGACTAAAAATATTCCCAATTTGTTTTGTTTTTCTCCAGCTCATACAGTGGTTGATCGATTTATATTTGGCCAGTTGGGTAGCTTCTGGTTAGATGGGAGAAACCCATACTCAAAATCCCTCTTAATTATGATGCACATGTAGCGCCATGACACTTCCTAGAATTTATCAACGGAACACGTTTTATTGCATAGTTTTGTTGCAGATGGTCTTATCTGCAACAAGACAGATAAGATCTGTGAGATAAACTTGTTAAATATAAGCTTTTTAATGATTTGTTTTTTATTTCAACGCTTGCTTGATTGTATATTATTGATAAGCACGAATATTAATGTGTAACAATATTTAAATGTCACACAAACTGAAGGTACCAACATATTGCATATTATACATAATTGTTTTTGTAAGTCTGGTGTTAGTTGAGAGTGAAGGACAACGATACGGTCTCTCATAAGCAATATGTATTGCTCAGGAAGCAGGCAAACACATTCGTAGATGTCCCTCATGTTCATATTTATTATTGTGATAGTTATTTGCTTTGTATTGCAGTATCATGCAGTATCATACACTGATAAAGCCACAGTCTAATTATTGTTCTAGTTATATTTGCCCTTCATTATACGTGATTACATAAAATGCCACATGGAGTTAATGATAAAAATCTGTACAAAGAAACACAGGAGAGATTATCTCATTAACCAACAAGAAGATTCAAACTGTATTATACTGCATATATTTTCCCCTTTAGATTTAAAGCAAACTTCCTACATACCTTACCACAAATACAGAAACACACTTCAAACAAAAAGCCACTCAGATGTAAAATACCAATGAAAATTTTCTGAATAATGAATTGATTAAAATTAATAATCCTTTGTTAAACTGCCTAGCAGGGCCAGCAGAGGTGTCAACTGGCCTAAAGCACTGCTCAGTTGCATCATTGGGTAAATTTTATGTTATCTATATCAATATAAGTTCTTAATGTACTTCTGCTACCTAGCTTTGCAACTAGTAGTCCAAGTGAGATGGATGCAGTATCATGCATCCAGTTTGCCCACATCTAGAAATCTATAATTTAATTTTGAACGAGTGTGACATCAATATGTAGACACACTTCTTCTGTGGACAGGCACAAAAACTTGCCAAACCTGAAAACTATATGTGTTGCAGTTCCTGCTGCAGTTTAAATGTTTTCATTTTGTTTCGTTATGCAGCATACCTCACTTATCCAGTCATACAGGAACTTTTTTAAACCTGAGTGCTTTCTATTTAACATTCACACGCATTTATTCTCCAATGAACTCATCGGAGAGCAACTTCAGGTTCAGTATCATGCCCAAGGATGCTTAGACATGCAGCATGTAGCAGCTACGGATCAAACTATAAACCTTTCAGTTAGTAGTTGGCCAGGTCTACCCTTTTAAACTACAGCCACGACTACAAATTTAGCTTCGTATCATTATGATTTTATATCATTTATAGCACTGGCTTCCAAAGACATGTATCAAGAATCCCTGGACCATTGTTTATCAGTATGGGAGCTATTAACACATTATATATTTAATATCCAGAGTAAGATGTTGATTAGGATTCAGGGTTTTTAAATTTAACACAAGCCTTTCTGATGTTTGAACCAATTTCCCACCATAAAAAACTCTTCCTTGGTTAGACTGTATCTCTTCTTCAGTTTTGTTGCTCAATGTTAGCAAAGTTCTTGTGTACAAAATTGAAAAAGACATCCTTTGCAAAGGAAAGGCTGGCTACAAGACTGTTCTCAGCCTATATGGTAATAGTTTTATCTAGATGCATTATCGGTGATGGCTTAGAGATTTACATTTCAGAAAAACGTAAGGTTTTCATCCTTGAGTCATAAGGAGAAAAAGAATCTTAAAACTTACATTCCTAACTAGATGTGTTGTGCTGCTTATTATTCAGTGGAGTGGAAAAACACTCCACCAGACTTCCACCAGATCTGCAACCATGTAATAAACCTGCACAGATTAGGTACAGAGAATGGAAAAATGAACTAAAAAAACAAAACAAAACACAAGGCAGGAACAAAACAGAAGCTATTTCAGTCAGGAGAGATCACTTGGAAGAATTTAACATGATTTACTGAGATAGAGACTCTGATGACCCATCTGCTATGCACATCTCAGTGTTGTTGTGTTATTTTTCATTTGCCTTTGTGATCTTTATTAATTTGAATAACTACCACGCAGATTACTTGAAACACCATAGTAACCAGGAAATGACCGATAGATTATTTTTTTTACAGTAATTCTTACGTTTTCATTTACTGAGAAATGAAACTAATATCAATCATAATGAATGTCATCAAAGACATAATCTTTGTAATTTACCTATGATATTCAAAGATGTCCCAGCAGCAATGATGACATTTTGATATGGATATAATCTTCATTCATTTCTTTTCATATTCAGGTCAGCAATTATTGCACAGCATTACCCTTCTTAGAGAAAGAACAGGTGTAATAGTGGCACGTGCAGGCTCAAGTTATTCATTGCTTCAGCAACAAGTTGGCTTTCACCCAGCCCAGTCATTCCTGGCTTCGAGTCAAAGCACACCCAGTGCAGGATTTACACGTCTACAGCTCCAGCACTCATGTAATTTGAAACTGAACATAAGACATTGGCACACACACTGTGTTAGATTCACAAGGATGGGTGTAAATCCACTTTGCTGTAAAGGTTGTGCATGCCACATTCAAAACCTCTGATTTTCTTCATGGACAAAGCATCATTTAAGCAGGTGGGTCTAATTTTTTACTCCTGTAACTGTAATCCAAGCTGATTTCCTCAAATCTAAAAATTAACCATAGTAAGAATTTGTGGCCTGAATTTGTGGTGACAAACCGATTTTTATTGTCCAGGAAGGAAAGGAAAATGTCTTATATTAAATATTATCAAGTCAAGCTTTGTCTTGTTCACAAATAGTCATTTTGTTTTTTGTTTTAACAGATGAGTCGCTAATTTGTTCACCAATTGTGCGAGCAAAGATAGCCCATTGTGTAAAAATAGCTTTACTCCAAAAATAAACATACATCATAAAAGTATCACGTGTTACAACTAAGTGCTAAAGATCAACTTCCTAATTTGGCCTCTTCCTTCAATAACTTTATTTAACAATACATTTTACTATATAACCTTACTGGAGATCAGAAATAGGCATTGTTCATAATCAGATTTTTATTAAATATTATGAATTACTTTAATGATTTGTGATACATTTAGGCAATCATTTATTAACTTTAATTTTAACTGATAAAACGAATCAAAAATAGTAATCATGTAATGATATTAACTGTAGCTCAAACAGTAGGAATCAAGGTTATTGTACTTAATACATCACATTATTTTGTAAATCCATAGTAGTGTTGATTGTCTGAGAGACAAGTATATGGTGCAGTAAAAGCACTATTTAATCCTTGATTTGCCCTCTATATAAATCATTTTCAGATAGATTTAATTATAAAAATCTCACACAGAAACCAAGACCAATTTAATCTTATCAACAAACAGTGAATGCAACAAGAAGATTAAAACTGTAATATGCTGCATATTTTATCCCATTTAGATTTAAAGCAAACTTACTACACACCTTACTACAAATACAGAAACACTCCTCAAAAAAAAAAAACACTCAGATAAAAAATAGCATTGAAAAGTAATTGAATAATAAATAATTTTCAAAATATGGATAATTTTTGATCTTCAGAGTTTCAGTTGGTTTCTAGACCGGAGTTTTGGGAGAAAACCATTTGACCAGCAGGGTAACCAGCATGCCGGCAAGGATCAAACTGGCTAGCAGGGCCAGCAAAGGTGTCACCTGGCCTTGAGCACTGCTTAATTCCATTATTGGGTCTGCAAGAGAAGAACCAAAGGTTAAATTTAATGTGTCCGTAAACTTTATGACAGCTATAAGAGTATAAAGTGAAGAGACATGAGAGGTTCGATGTACCTCTGCTACCTGGCCTTGAAACAAGCGGTCCGAGTGAGATGGATGAAGTGTCATGGAAGGATGTGTCCCTCCGAACACGCCTGGGGTAACCCGGGTAACAGCGCTGAGGGAAAGAAAACAAAGTTTAGAAACTTCTGCTGATTTAACAGTTTCAATTTTAAGAGACATGAATGGAAAAAAATAAGAATGAGTAACAAAAAGAAAATAAAAACAATAGGAAAGACAGTGGTACATACAGCTGTGCAACTGTTGTGACTCAAAAGACACAGGTGGATCCGGCAGTGAAGGTAAATGGATGAATAGTTGGTAAAACTGAACATCCTGAAGGAGAATCGGGCCTCAGTGGAGATGCCGTTCTGAATCAGCTCTACCGTACCATCAGCTTCACTGGGACACCTGGAAGACAGGTAGATATTTAAATATCCCAGATTATAAAGCAAAGCAGCAGAATTCATTATGAGGAAGAATCGGTGTGGAAACCAAGGAGAGGTCTGTCTGTGGCTTACTCTTTCAAGTTTTTAATAAATTATGCTAAGACAAGGTGAAGTTCATAGTTCTCTTACTCTGCAGTAATAAGATCCCAGCGCACGGGGTAGTTTGGAATGTTGACTGGCGTAGCCCAGCAGGAGTCCAGAACGGTGGAGATCTGGCGTTGATCCACTCCTTCTGTTTGCACCGCCACGTATAACCTTTGATCTATTTCCATTTCTATGTTTGTGTAACCGCTGAAGGGGAAGCGGAAGCCAGAGTCGTGGAAGGGGATCATTCTCATGCTGTACTGTCCACGGCCGGTTGCAATCTTCTTCCTAATGATGCTATAAAAAACATAATAATACCACAAATGAGTTCATTCTCGTTTTTATGTTTTATATTCTGTCTCGTTGTCACTATTGTGATCTTAGCGCACTAGCTTTCAAAATAGGTTCCCTAAAGATGTCTGAGTTGGAATGTAACTACATCTAATATTGAAATTTTTTTTTTAAACTAATTAGACTCTTTTAAGTACTGTATATAATACACAGGAGATGGTATTGTCACCTTTCTAGAGGGTTGATGCCCACATTCATAGACAGGGCCTGATTCAGGGGGTATTCACAGGAGAATTGCAGATTGATGCTCCTCTGGCGGCTGATTAGTCTTCCATGAGGATCCACTACACCCTGGACGTTGTTCTCATACATGAAATGTGTTCCGTTGCTCTAAAATTACAAATACAAAATAGGATGAGTTAAATATTTTCAATAATGGTGAATAATTCGTCCATAATTTTTTGTCTGTGGGCTTGCCCTGAGTGCTGTCCCACACAGATGGTTGTCATTGTCAAAGCGGAACACCAGTCGTCCATCCTCAAGAGTCCCATTGCAGGATGCATCTCGAAGATGGAGGGCATCAGAGTGAAAGCCAGCCTCAAACAGCTGACAACGGGACACTGACATGGTGCCTGAACTACTGGCGCAAGTGATGGCTGAGTCTGTTGATACAAGTTTTAAAAGAAGAACAAGAAAACAAATAACTAACAAATCCCATTTTTCTTGTACAAACTCGTCTGTGATACCACTATCAGTAACCTAAAAAATAGGAGAGGGTTTAAAAAAAGCTTCCTTCACCATAGCTTTCATTGTTGCCTCGGTAGTGGTGTTCGTCACAGAAGCAGCCATAGACACCGTCCTTCTTACCACACCACTCGTACTCTGTGCAGTCCAGCCGTTCACAGGGGTCTGACTCATCTGCAGAAGCAGAGGGACAAGGATACAATAAATGAAAGCCAATCTTTCAAAGAAAACTGATAAGCTCTATCAACAGACATTAAAAAGATCACTTAATTATCCAGCACAAACATACCACACAGCAAACCGGAGCGCCAGTCAGGGATGTCTAGCCCCAGAACAGAGCAGGTTTTTTCATAGGCTGAGACAGCAGAACACAACATGCCATTGGCTGGAGTGTAGAGGCAGAGGTCATAGATACAGGAAGTGAAAAATGGCTGGGGGTCAGAGTGCAGGTGACAAGCCCTGAATGGGCCGGTGGTGTTAGTGATGACACTGCAGAGCTGGGAGTATTCTTCTCTAAAGATACAGTCATTCAGTCCATCGCCACTTCTTTGATCAGTGGAGCCACATCTGGAAAAGATATTACATGTTTAACACTTTGTGTACCTTGGTAAAATGTCCTGTACATCTACACTGTCAATTCACACTCAACAAAACAGTACATTTATTATTTTTACTGGTCTGTAATACATAATTTCTCCTAGGGTTCAATAAAGTATTCTGATTCTGATATGCTGTTGTCGTTAAATGTACTGCTGTGTTGTCCATGAAATGTCCATAAAATCCTCTAATTCAAAGCGAGACATTTTGTTATATGAGACTCTATTTTTGGAATATCCTAAAGAAGTTCCAAACAGCTCACCCTGGTTGGCTTCTTGTTGACTTCCAGCTCTGTCCAAAGTCATTGTCATTTTGTGCCAGTGTGCCATTGGGTGAGACTTTGTCATCCCTAGAGTCACCATTGAAGTTTCCACACATACCTGCGACTCTGTTTTGATGGTTTTGGGCGATTCTTACCAACATAGTACTCTGGCCATCAAACTGGACCGTTAGGTCAAGTGCATTGACGACTATGTAGCTGCCTTCCCTTACCACCTGAGCTAAAGTTCCTGCAGTGGTGGGGAGAGACACTTCTCCTCCATTTAGCTAGGAGAACAAGAGATATGAGAGACATGTGAAGTGAGGAAGTGCCTGCTGTGCAGCTGTTCATGTGAGAGAAATGTAGAAAGCTCAGTGTTTACCGTTACTCTTTTATTGGGTCCAATCCTGATGTGCACACTTTCTGGATTATTTGAGAGGTAGATGTCCACTGCAGACACAAATGACACACGGTTGTTGCCACGGTGATTGTTGGTGGCTATCACTTCAAACTGGGTTTCATTGGTGCCATGGTTCGTGCTCTCAGTGATGATGTAGGAGCAAGTTCCCTGAAAATGAGCCACCGCTCCATCAAAGGTGATGTAGTGTGGATCCCCCCACACAGTGCAGGTGGACATGGCATCGTAACAGCCCAGCTGGCCGTCTCTGATGGAGCACTGTTGTGTAGGAGTGCAAGACTCAGCAGAACACCGCAGGTCATTGGGACCATGACATTCACATCTCTGTGAGCAACCCTCTGTCCAGAAGGCCTCTCCAGCCTATGGGAGAAAAGGTATCGAAAAGAGAGAGAATGATCATATTTTACTTTACCAGGGGTACTGACAGGGAGTGGGAGTGAGATAATGAAATTGTTGCCAAGCTGTTATTGTTAATTATCTGCTTGAATCTTTTATGAAATTAGAACCTGAAAACTATTTCTTTTATATACCACCATGGTTCTTTGTAGAACTTACATTATAGTAGAATCCATCATACTGGCAGCCACAGCTTTCCATTGGGACACACATGCTTCCACTCCTGCGGTAGCCTTCATTGCAGAAACATCCCTCAGAGCAAGCCTGCTCACAGGTGGCATTATTGCTGCTGGCACAGGTGTGGCCACAGTCAGTACCACACAGCTCATAATGGCTGTTAGCGGGACAGTTCAATGCTGAAAAAGCAAGAAAAAAAAGATGGATACCAGCTGTTTAAAAATAAATTCAGCGATTAAATTTAGACGCCGGATTTCAAGAAACTTACAAAAACACATATTTTATTGTCTTTTCTATACTATATCAGCAACACAATGACAGGTTTACTCACTGCAGCTGGTGTTTTGTCTCCAAGGGTAGATTCGAACATTAGCAGACTGACAGGCTCTAACATATGTTTCAAGAGCCCTGCACAGAAGGTCATGGCCTCGATTTCCTGCCACACACACGTCAAACACACAATCGTTGAAATATGGTGCCGGGTCCACCCCCTCGTGGCAGAAACTGAAAGGCCCATCAGCTGCCTGGATCACCTGACACTGATCTCTAGCAGGCTGCTCATTGGCACATCTCGGACATGATGAGCCACATCCATTACTGCAGGTGTAGTTGCCTGGAACTTTCCAGGCTCTCCCAAACTCATCTGGAGATGCGACTGTTACTCCAGATGGGGTGTAGAAGTCATCATTTGAGTTTCCATTGAAGTTTCCACAAAGTCCACATGTTTTTCCCCTTTTGATGAGAACAGTACGATAAAACAGAGTCATTGGTTTTTTATAGGTAGCGTTATGAATCTTATGGTACAGCCCCAAAAGACCAGTCTGAACCAAAAAAAACTGTGTCCATTGGAACCATGTCATAAATGCGTGGTGGTGCACAACTCCTTTAAAGACGTTTGAGTGTGAGAGTCATTACAACACCAGCTGATTTTGACCAGTGATAAATGGCAAATACCTGTAATTTGGAGGCACAGTAATAGAAACTGTACTCCATCCATCGTACATGACACTCAAGCCAAAATCAGTGTTGACAATTGTTTGAAATCCACTGGCAAAGATAGATACTTGACTTCCATTTAAGTGAATTGGTAAATTTTGAATTATTCCATTTACCTATGACATTGAAAGAACAAATTAGGAAAAAAAGGATTATTTAATTTTATTTACATGGCCTTTAACAATAAACCAACCTAAACCAACGTGATAGCAACACAATGGCCAACAACAAATAACTAATATTTGCCAAGTATCTCTCACATTTGGGTATTAGTTTCCCATAAAAGTATAAGTGATAGCTCATTGTTAAAAATTAAACTCAATGTCCTCGAGTGAAGAAATTGTGTGTTGGCGTAACTGTGTTCAGAATACTTTGTAAATATCTTTAACATTCCTTACATTGCAATTTCTTGTTGCCCATTGGTCAACAATACATTGTAATTAAGGAGAGGTCTTTTTCATTTGGTAGGTTCATCTGCAACTGTCTGTCTCTTTAAATGTTGCTTTTTAATATGTAAAATATGAGTATTGTTCAGAAACTGTTCAGCTCACCTCTACAATACCCCTGGTATCTCTTGACATGTGCACCTGATAGCCCCACACATTCACGAAAACTTCAGCTGTGACTGAAACTGTCAACCCGTTCCATGGCTCATTCTTAGCTTCCACAGAAAACTGATTGAGTCTATCAGTGGCATTACAGAGGGTCGCCAGAACATAGCGGCAGGTCCCCTGGAAATCATAGGCCTTCCTATCAAAGGTGAAATAGTGAGGGTCTCCAGAGGCAGAGCAGGTGCCAGGAGGGTTGGGATGGCAGCCAAACTCGCCCTCCACCACACGGCAGGACTCCTGGGGGCCACAGGAGTTGGGAGTACACTGGACATTCCCTGTAGTGCCATTACAGGTACACAAGCTCCGACATTCTTCACCATCCCAAAACTGCTCGCCACTTTCGCGATAGCGTCCTTGGTGATAGCATCCACAAGATGTTGGTGGAACACACTGGTCACCATTGAGAATAAAACCATTGTTACACTGACAGCCCTCCTGGCACACAGTATCACAGGTGAAGGGAAAAGAGAGGCTGGGGCAAGCAGAAGGACAAGAGGTCCCACAGAGTTCATAATGGCTGTTTGACGGGCAGGTTAGTGCTGGAGAAAAAACAAACATGTCCATTTTAAACAGGCATTTTTAAATACTTGGAAATCATGGCTAAAATAATTGAAAAACAGTGAGTGCATACCACAGCCAGTTGCATTTCTCCATTGTCCCAAGGCAACACCCTTCTGTTGACACATTAGTGCATAATCTCGGAGGACCTCACACAGAGTTGATGCTGGATCGGTAGAGCTCCTCATGATGTCCACACATACATCCACCTGCTTCCTTGGGTCAACCACAGACCAACAGGGGACAAATGGTCCATCTGGTGAGCTGAGAATGCCACAGTACTGACTAGAATTATAATTAGTTGTAGAATTTTGGTTCATGCTTTCCACACAGTGAGCAGCCAAAGAGCCATCTCGCCAACTGTCTCCAAAGTCCTGAGAGCTGTTGACGAGGACACCACTGGGTGTGCGGAACTCATCCTGTGGATGACCGTTGTAGTTACCACAGAGTCCACCCAGTGAACCACTGTAGACACCAGGGGCTGTGACACGGACAAAGTGAGGCCAGACTGTCTGCACAGTTACACCAAAGGAGGTGCGAATGATGACACTGTAGATGCTGCTATGGAAGATTTGTATTCGGTTGGATGGAGTGCTGAACGGGAGCCTGATCAGCTGACCATTAACCTGTAGATACATTCAGTTTTATTCAGTTAACAAGACTTAAACAGTATTGTGTGTGTATGTATATATATTTACACACATAATTAAATAATTAAAGGAAGAACACATTTTTTAAACATGTGTTCCATTCACTTACCTTCACTTTACTGTTCCTTGCCATCTCAACAGATACATGTGTCCCCTCTGCTTCAAAATGCAGAATTCGTGCAAAACCTTGCTGACCTCTTGGCACTTTTTCTGCTGTCACCATGAAGTGTGGGTGACTGGACAGTCCCATAACTTTGGCAAGTATCAATCGACACGCTCCAGGATATTGGTATGTCAGTCCAT